>CAUYRH010024671.1:0-23211 GCA_963574655.1 Perodicticus potto | reverse complement strand
GCCGCCCGTTCAAAAAAAAAAAAAAAAAAAACAAAACAACCCATTCCCCCGCCACACCCCCCCCACAGGCTGGGACAATTTAAGCTGGCCAAAACCACCAGCTTTTTTTTTTTTTTTTTTTTTTTTTTTTTTTATGTAGCTTTTGGCTGGGGCTGGGTTTGAACCCACTACCTCTGGCATATGGGGCCAGTGCCCTACTCTTTTGAGTCACAGGCACTGACCTGACAATGAGACCTTCATTTTTTTTTTTGCAGTTTTTGACCAGTGCTGGGTTTGGGGGTTGGACTCATCACCTTCAGCATATGGGGCCAGCGCCCTACTCCTTTGAGCCACAGGCGCCGCCCTGACATTCAGCTATTTTTTAGAGATGGAGTCTCACTCTAGCTCAGGCTGGTCTTGAGCAACAGCAGTACTGTAGAATTAAAGAATAAGAATTAGAGGGTGGCATCTGTGGCTCAGTGAGTAGGGCGCCTGCCCTACATTCTGAGGGTGGTGGGTTCGAACCTGGCCCTGGCCAAACTACAACAAAAAAAATAGCCGAGCGTTGTGGGCGCCTATAGTCCTAGCTACTTCAGAGGCTGAGGCAAGAGAATGGCTTAAGCCCAAGAGTTTGGGGTTGCTGTGCACTATGACGCAACGGCACTCTACCGGGGATGACAAAGTGAGACTCTGTCTCAAGAAAAAAAAGAGAGAGAGAATCACTTGAGTCCAAGAATCTAAGGTTGCTCTGCACTATGACACCATAGCACTCTACCAGGGTGACAAAATGAGACTGTCTCAAACAACAATGACAAAAAAAAAAAAAAAAAAAGGGGAGATGCCTGTAGCTCAAGTGAGTAGGGTGCTGGCCCCATATACTGAGATACCGAGGGTGTAGGGTTTGAACCCAGCCCCAGCCAAACCGCAACAAAAAAATAGCTGGGCGTTGTGATGGGCGCCTGTAGTCCCAGCTACTAGGGAGGCTGAGGCAAAAGAATCGCCTAAGCCCAGGAGCTGGAGGTTGCTGTGAGCTGTGTGACGCCACAGCACTCTCCCGGAGGCGATAAAGTGAGACTTTGTCTCTAAAAAAAAAAAAAAACTCAGCTGCTACAACCCTAATCTGAGCCACTATTTTTTTTGTTTTTGAGCTAGAGTCTAGTTATGTTACCCAGGCTAATCTCAAACTCCTGGCCTCAAGCAATCCTCCCACCTCACCCTCCTAAGTAGCTGAGACTATGGCTGAAATACTTTATTTCTCTTTTGGAATATGTCGTAATCTTCGAACCAACCTCTGCTTCCAATTTTGGCCCATTCCCAGCCCTGCCAGTCTGATCTCAATCAGCCAAATTCTTTACAATGTTCAGTTATGTCATCACTCCAAATCCCCCAGTGGCTTTCAATTCCACTCAGAGTAAAAGTCAGGGTCCTCCATACCCTGCCCCAGTAACCTCATCCACTAATTTTGTCCCTTGCTCTCTCTGCTCCATGTCTGACTTTCTCACCTCCTTCAAATCTGTACACACTCCTCACCCTCTTTGTAAGGGTGATCTTTGCTATTCTACTGTATTTTAAGTCCTCTCCCACCCACAACTTACAATCTCCTCTACCCCTTCCCTTTGTATTTTGCTCATACCACTGGCATGTTGTCTTTAACATAATAATTGCATTTATCTATTCAACAAATATTTGTTTAAGCATTTGAAATGTATCAGTGAACTAACTGTATAAACAGATAAAAACAAAAGCCCTGACCCTAAACAACTTAACATTCCAGCATCCTAGGACAGTCAGTACACAATAAATATGATAAATAAGTAAATTTTATTTGTTGAATAAATAAATGGATTTATATTGGGGCAATTGGCCAAATACATCTATAGTACAAACTTCCAGAAATGGGATTGTTGAGGCAAAGAATATGCACATTTTAATTTTTAGTACAGTATAATCAAATTGTTTATCAACAACCAGCAGGAAAACTGGTTTCCACATTTTTGCACTCACATATATTCACACATAAATATTTCTCACAGGAGTACTGTCTTTTCTGAGTCTGTCCTTTAACAATCTGAGAGAATGTCTTTCTTTTATCTTTTATGAAACACTATTAAGAGTAAAATGGTATTTTTCATTAATGTTCTTTCTTACTAGGAAAAAATTGGGGTTTTTGGAAGATGGAAATGGTTTTTATTTTTTTTTTGTTGGCGGGGCTAGGTTTGAACCTGCCACCTTTGGCATATGGGGACGGCGCCCTACTCCTTGGAGCCACAGGCGCCACCTGGTTTTTATTTTTTATTTTTTATTTATTTATTTATTTATTTTGAGACAGAGCCTCAAGCTGTCACCCTGGATAGAGTGCTGTGGCATCATAGCTCACAGCAACCTCCAATTCCTGGGCTCAAGCAAGTCTCTTGTCTCCAACTCCCAAGTAGCTGGGACTACAGGCACCCGCCACAATGCCCGGCCATTTTTTTTTTTTTTGGTTGCAGCCGTCATTGTTTTTTTTTTTTTTGAGACAGAGCCTCAAGCTGTCACCTTGGATAGAGTGCTGTGGCATCACAGCTCACATCAACCTCCAAATCCTGGGCTCAAGTGAGTCTCCTGCCTCTGCCTCCCAAGTAGCTGGGACTACAGGCGCCCGCCACAACGCCCGGCCATTTTTTGGTTGCAGCCGTCATTGTTGTTTGGCGGACCCAGGCTGGATTCGAACCCGCCAGCTCAGGTGTACGTGGCTGGCGCCTTAGCCCGTTGAGCCACAGGCGCCGAGCCCGCCAGTATTTTTTTTTTTTTTTTTAAAGACAAGGTCTTACTATGATGCCCAGACTGACTTTGAACTCCTGAGCCCAAGTGTTCCTCCTCAGCTTCCCCTCCCAACTAGCTGGGACTACAGGGACCTACCACAATGCCCAGCTATTTTTTTTTTTTGCAGTTTTTGGCTGGGGCTGGGTTTGAACCCACCACCTCTGGCATATGGGGCCAGCGCCCTACTCCTTTGAGCCACAGGTGTCACCCGCTATTTTTTTTTTTGGGTTTGTGTGTGGTTTTTGGCCGGGGCTGGGTTTGAACCAGCCATCTCAGGCAAAAGGGGCCGGCGCTGCCCTACTCCTTTGAACCAAAGGCACCGGCCTTTTTTTTCTTTTTTTTTTAAGAGACAAAGTCTTACTTTGTTGCCCTTGGTAGAGTGCCCATGTCACAGCTCACAGCAACTCCAGCTCTTAGGCTGAAGGCGATTCTCTTGCCTCAGCTCCCCCCCACCCCCCACCCCCACCTCCAGTAGCTGGGACTACAGGCGGCTGCACAACATGTGGCTACTTTTTTTGTTGCAGTTTGGCCGGGGCTGGGTTTGAACTCGCCATCCTCAGTATATGGGGCTGGCCCCCTACTCATTGAGCCACAGGTGCCACCCACACAATGCCCATCTATTTTTAGAGACAAGGTCTCACTCTGGCTCAGGCTGGTCTTCAACTCTTGAGCTCAGGCAATCCACCTGCCTTGGCCTCCCACAGTGCTGAGATTACACCATGCCTGGCGTTTGATTTTGCTTTGTTTTGTTATTGCTGTGTCTCCAGTGCTTAAAACAGTGCTCTGCCATATACTAGGTACTCAATAAATAAGGTGCTAATAAATAGCAGGGTGGGTGTGGTGGCTCATGCTTATAATCCTGTCACTCCAGGGGTCTGAAGCAGGTGGATCATCTGAGCTCAGGGGTTCGAGACCAGCCTGAGCAAGAGTGAGAACCCTGTCTCTACTACAAATAGAAAATAACTAGCTGGACATTGCGGTGGGTGCCTGTAGTCCCAGCTACTTGGGAGGCTGAGGCAAAAGGATCTCTTGAGCCTAAGAGTTTGAGGCTGCTGTGAGCTGTGATGATGCCATGATACTCTACCCAGGGTGACAGATTAAGACTCTCAGAAAAAAAAAGAAAAAGGAAAAGGAAATTATGAATGAGTTATATAATCAGATCAGTCTTCAGTGGTCATGGAGTCAGAGAAGGACAAATGATTGGAGGTTTCCAATGGTTGGTGGCTTTAAGGTTTTCCTTCATGGTCCTTAGGAATGCATCTAAGAAGGGGATTAGTAGCCACCATACTCCTGTTCAGGTAGAACTGAAGATGCAGAGATATATTCGTATCTTTTTTGGGTAGATTCCTTGCAACCACTAGCATTATCTAAATAGATCGTTTCTTCAGGTGCTGAATAAAACAAAAGTGGGAAAATGGGCTCAGTGCCTGTAGCACACTGGTTACGATACCAGCCACATACACCAATGCTGCCGGGTTCGAACCTGGCCTGGGCCAGCTAAACAGCAATGACAACTGCAACAAAAAATAGCTCAGCGTTGTGGCAGGTGCCTGTAGTCCCAGCTATTTGGGAGGTGAGACGAGAATCACTTAAACCCAAGAGTTTGAGGTTCTGTGAGCTGTGACGCCACACACTCAATTGAGGGGGACATAGTTAGACTCTGTCTCAAAAAAAAAAAAAAGGCAAAATGTTCTGCTTTATTTACCTTCGTTTTTTCCCCTCAAAGCTTAATCACCATAGGGGCAGTGCCTGTGGCTCATCGAGTCGGGCACCAGCCCCATGTACCGAAGGAGGCGGGTTCAAACCCAGCCTCGGCCAAACTGCAAAAACAAATAGCTGGGCGTTGTGGCGAGCGTCTGTAGTCCCATCTATTCGGGAGGCTGAGGCAAGAGAATCGCCTAAGCCCAGGAGTTGGAGGTTGCTGTGAGCTGTGTGACGCCACAGCACTCTACCGAGGGTGATAATGTGAGACTCTGTCTCTACAAATAAAAAAAAAAAACATAATCCACTTAAACACCATAATTAGTGCTCCAAACCACCAGTATTTACAGAGGACCTTTTTTTTTTTTTTTTGTAGAGACAGAGTCTCACTTTATCGCCCTCAGTAGAGTGCCGTGGCATGATGCAGCTCACAGCAACCTCCAACTCCTGGGCTTAGGCGATTCTCTTGCCTCAGCCTCCTGAGTAGCTGGGACCACAGGTGCCCGCCACACCACAATGCCCGGCTATTTTTTTGTTTTGCAGTTCGCCCGAGGACGGGTTTGAACCTGCCACCTTTGGCATATGGGGCCGCTGCCCTGCTCACAGGCGCCGCCCTAGAGTATACCTTTTTTTTTTTTTTTTTTGGTCGGGGCTGGGTTTGAACCCACCGCCCTCGGTATATGGGGCTGGCGCCCTACTCCTTGAGCCCCAGGCGCCGCCCTAGAGTATATCTTTTGACATAGAAAAAAACAATACCATCTGTATTGTTTCTGCTAGTTACTAATAATCAACTTTATTTTCAAGTTTATTGGAAATAAACTTTACTGCTGGCCCTCATGTGACTATTTTATAGAGAAAATTGTGAACAAGACTCAGTTTTCTAATTTGTGGCTTTTAGAGCCTGCTTGGAAAGACAAAAATTCACCTGAAAAAGTAAGAAATAACTAAAAGGAGGTTCTGTCTTCTCATAAACTTTTCGTGGGAACCTATCTTGATGCAGTATTTCTAAAAGGCAATTCGGCATTATACTTCAAAGTCCAAAAGCATACATTGTTTAACTTACCTGAATTTCAAGGAAATTATTGCATAGAAAGATTGCATGAAAGTACAAAGACACATGTACATAACATGCACAAAGATTTCTTTCTTTTTTTTTTTTGTGCAGTTTTTGGCCGGGGCTGGGTTTGAACCCACCATCTCTAGCATATGGGGCCGGCGCCCCACTCCTTTGAGCCACAGGCACCGCCCAAAGATTTTTTTTTTTTTAGAGATGGAGTCTCACTTTATCGCCCTTTCATAGAGTGCCGTGGTATAACAGCTCATAGCAACCTCCAGCTCTTGGGCTTAGGCGATTCTCTTGCCTCAGCCTCCTGAGTAGCTGGGACTACAGGCACTCGCCACAACACCTCGCTATTTTTTTGTTGCAGTTTGGCCGGGGCTGGGTTTGAACCTGCCACCCTTGGTATATAGGGCCGGCGTCCTACCCACAGAGCCACAGGTGCTGCCCCCACCCTCCCTTTTTTTTATTTTGAAACAGAGTCTCACCTCTGTTGCCTTGGGATAGAGTACCATGGCATCTTAGCTCACAACAACCTCAACCTCCTGGGCTCAAGAGATGCTCTTGGCTTAGCCTCCTAAGTTGCTGAGACTACAGACCTGCCACCATGCCTGGCTAATTTTTCTATTTTTAGTAGAGATGGGGTCCCACTCTTGCTCAGGCTGGTCTCCAACGCTTGAGTTCAAGTAATCCACCTGTCTTGGCCTCCCAGAGTGCTAGGATTAGACAGTGAGCCACCATGCCCGAAGATGTTCACTGTAACTTAACATGTTGTGGAGAAAAACTGGAAAAACTTATTTTTTATTTTATTTATTTATTTTTGTAGTTTTTGGCTGGGGCCGGGTTTGAACCTGCCACCTCCAGTATATGGGGCTGGCACCCTACTCCTTAAGCCACAGGCGCCGCTCCTGGAAAAACTTAAATATCATTTCTTTTCTTTCTTCTTTCTTTTTTTTTTTAGAGACATAGTCTCACTTTGTTGCCCTTGGGAGAGTGCCGTGGCTTCACGGCTCACAGCAACCTCCAGCTCTTGGGCTTAGGCAATTCTCTTGCCTCAGCCTCCCGAGTAGCTGGAACTATGGGCACCCGCCACAACGCGTGGCTATTTTTTGTTGCAGTTTGACTGGGGCTGGGTTTGAACCTGCCACCCTTGGTATATGGGGCCAGCACTCTACTCACTGAGTCATAGGAGCCACCCTTAAATATCATTTCAATGATGATATATTCATATACTAGAACTTGTAGTCACTAAGAGCTCAGTAAATATTTGGTTAGTGAATGGATTAACAGAGTGTTACATAAAAAAGCAAGTTGTAGAACCATACATATAGACATATAGAATTATCCCATTTTTTGAATAAAGAAAAGCCCAATTTGTGCCCCTATACTTTTTTTTTTTTTGAGACAGAGTCTCATTTTGTCACCCTTGATAGAGTGTTATGGCATAATAGCTTACAGCAATCTCAAACTCTTGGGCTCAAGCAACTCTCTCGCCTCAGCCTCCCAGGTAGCTGGGACTATAGGTGCCTGCCACAATGCCTGGCTATTTTTTTTTTTTTTTTGCATTTGTCATTGTTGTTTAACAGGCCTGGACCGGGTTTGAACCCACCAACCAGGGTATGTGGTCCGCGTTCTAACCACTGAACTATGGGCGCTGAGCCTTCTCTATACATTTTTAGTCCTAGAAGTGTGGATGAAAAAAAAAAAGTGTGGATGAATAGAGATGGAACTGGATTTTGCAGGGCAAGTACAATTTTTTTTTTTTTTTTGAGACAGAGCCTCAAGCTGTCACCCTGGATGGAGTGCTGTGACATCACAGCTCACAGCAACCTCCAATTCCTGGGCTCAAGCAAGTCTCTTGCCTCTGCCTCCCAAGTAGCTAGGGCTACAGGCGCCCGCCACAACGCCCGGCCAGTTTTTGGTTGCAGTCATCATTGTTGTTTGGCGGGCCAGGGCTGGATTCGAACCCAACAGCTCAGGTGTACATGGCTGGCGCCTTAGCCCATTGAGCCACAGGCGCCGAGCCGCAAGTACAATTTTTATTCTATACTGTTTTATACTTTTTTTCTTTTTTTGTAGAGACAGAGTCTCACTTTATTGCCCTTGGTAGAGTGCCGTGGTGTCACACAGCTCACAGCAACCTCCAACTCCTGGGTTTAGGCGATTCTCTTGCCTCAGCCTCCTGAGTAGCTGGGACTACAGGCACTGCCACAAGGCCCAGCTATTTTTTTGTTTTGCACTTCGGCTGAGGCCAGGTTTGAATCCCCCACCCTCGGCATACTCGCTGAGCTACAGGTGCCGCCCCAGTTTTGTACTTTTTGAAATAATTTTTTGGGTTGGTTAATAAAGTTTTTTTTTTTGAGACAGAGCCGGAAGCTGTCACCCTGGATAGAGTGCTGTAGCATCACAGCTCACAGCAACCACCAATTCCTGGGCTCAAGCGAGTCTTCTGCCTCAGTATCCCAAGTAGCTGGGACTACAGGCGCCCACCACAACGCCTGGCCATTTTTTGGTTGCAGCCGTCATTGTTGTTTGGCGGGCCCGGGCTGGATTCAAACCTGCCAACTCAGGTGTACGAGGCTGACGCCTTAGCCCGTTGAGCCACAGGCGCCGAGCCAAGGTGTTTTTTTTTTTTTGAGACAGAGTCTCTCTATGTTGCCCTCAATAGAGTGCCATGGAGTCACAGCTCACAACAACTTCTAACTCTTGGGCTTAAGCCCAAGTAGCTGGGACTACAGGCCACAAAACCCGTCTATTTTTTATTGCAGTTGTTCATGACTGTTTAGCTTGCCAGGGCCGGGTTCGAACCTGCCAGCCTACATATATGTGGCTGACGCTATGACCACTGCGCTACGGGTGCCGAGACTGTAATAAAAGTTTTTAAAAATGGGGAACAGTGCCGGCGTGGTGGTTCACACCTGTAATTCTAGTACTCTGGGAGGCTGAGGTGGGTGGATTGCCTGAGCTCACAGGCTCGAGACCAGCCTGAGCCAGATGGAGACCCAGTCTCTAAAAGTAGCTGGGCATTGAGGCAGACGCCTGTAGTCCCAGTTTCTCGGGAGGCTGAAGTAAGACAATCACTTGACCCGAGGAGTTGGAGGTTGCTGTGAGCTATGATGCCAAGACACTCTACCAAGAACAACAAAGTGAGACCCTGTTGAAAAGACAAAACAAATCAAACCAACACGGGTGGCGCCTGTGGCTCAAAGGACTAGGGCGCCGGCCCCATATGCTGGAGGTGGCAGGTTCAAACCCAGCTCCAGCCAAAAACTGCAAAAAAAAAAAAAAAAAAAAAAAAAAAACCCAACAAAAGGGCTCGAGGCCATAGCACAGTGGTTAAGGCGCTAGCCACAAATACCTACGCTGGCGGGTTCGAAACCGGCCCAGGCCAGCTAAACAATAATGAACAATTCAATAAAAAATAGCCGGGCTTTATGGCGAGCGCCTGTAGTCCCAGCTACTTGGGAGCCTGAGGCAAGGGAATCACTTGAGCCCAATAGTTTGAGGTTGCTGTGAGCTGTGACGCCACAGCACTCTACGAGAGCGACATAGTGCAACTCTGTCTCAAAAAAAAAAAAAATAGGGAACACTATGAAGTAGCTTCTAAATAGAAAATAAGTGGGTAGTACAGTGATAAACTGTAGGCATATAAGAAGGGATTACTGGTGGCGGGGATAATCAAAAAGTCTTTCCTAGATTAAGTGCAGCAATGATATGTTTTGAGGTTCGAGTATTCCAAGTAGCAAGGAGAGTTGGGGCATCAGGAAATAAATTTGGTAATGAGAAGCGAGAAGTCAACAACGCAACCTTCCGACTGGCAGCAGAGAGCCGCGAACGCGGTATTTTTCGATTAAACTTGAGGTACTGCCGCAGTGTGGAACTAGGTAAGGGTCAGTCAGTTCCCACTAGGGGGTGCTGTTTCAAAACAGACCCATTTGGATTAAGGTGAAATGAATGCACAGCAGGTAGCACGTCAAAGGGCATCCCAACGGTTGGACAAATTAACAAAAATAAAATGTTAACTCTTCCCCCTTATTGTCTCGCGCCCCTCAAAATGGTCTCCCTGTCTCTAACCACTACTAGAGTTTGTGCCAGACAAGCCCTGCGGTAAACGACTACCACTCCCAGGAATCCTCGCGCATGGCCAGGTCCCTCTTCCCGGCTACAAGCGGTCTCGCCGCATGGCCTTTTGGGAGCGGTAGTCTCGCAGTGTCATCTGGGTGTTGTAGTTCTTTTCCCACGACCTGCTGGGCGAGGCGGCGCCGGCGATCCCAGCAGCGCTGGGTGTTCAGGGGCCAAGATGGCGGCGCGCCGGGGACGGAGAGATGGAGTCGCGCCGCCTCCGGGTGGGGGTCCCGGCCCAGACCCTGGGGGTGGAGTCCGCGGTAGCGGTTGGGGGAGTCGAAGTCAAGCGTCGTATGGGACCTTGGGCGCTGTGAGCGGCGGGGAGCAGGTGAGAGGCTGGCGGGCGGCCCGCAGCTGGCAGCAAAGCTCTGTGTGCCGGGCGGTGACACGTGGACGCCACAGGAGAGGGAGGAAGCGCCTGAGAGTTGATGCCGGGTGGCCGCAGGAGCTAGGTCAGGTCAAGTAGACTTAAGCCATTTGTTGGGGGAAGGAGAGCAGAGGCAGGGTCTCTACGGCCATTTCTGGGGAACGCCGGTGGGTCAGAGCCGGGTGTCGGAAACATGGCCCGCGATGGGGGTGGAGGGGTGTCAGGGATTTGGACTTGAGAGTCGAAGACCTTCCCTCTAAAGATGCTTAGTGCGGCTCACATGCGCAGCGGTTCTCTTTTCGGAGCCACGTGGGGTGGGGGAACAATTTTCCCGGGAGAACTTGTCTGCTTCCCCTCCCCCTCTAGGCGGCCCGGGCACCCACGTGGGTTGGGTTCCCGGTGGAGGGGGGCGCGGACCGTGGGTCCACGTGGGGGCAGGGAAGCGATGTCCACGTGGCTCGCGTCCCAGGCAGTCCGGCATCTAGTATCAGCCCTGGAGCCGCACTGCTGGGAACTGGGTGTGTCTTAGCCAGTCCCGCCATCTCCGGCTCGGGCTTCACCCGGCTTCACCGGCCGGGGCAGGAAGGTTGGGGCTGATAGTCAACTTTGCCTAAAGCTCTGGAGTTTTTTTCCCTACTGCTTGGGTCCGCAGCGCCTCTCTACTGATGGACTTTCCAGATGTTCGAGGAGTCTGTTCCCTGCGGATGACGGAGTGTGATGGAGAAATTAGAGGGCTGAGGCTGAAGGGCTGTAGAGGAGTGAGCTTATGACTGCTTCTGCCCGACCGGCTTGGGGTGGGTTGTGAGTCATTGGCCCTGGCGTTTTCGTTGTCTGCAGTTTAGCCTCATTAGTGATTTAAGGGGCATGGGAGTGTCAGCATATACCTGGGACAAACTTAAGTAAGGGAAAGAGAATTTTCCCTCTTCCTCTTTTTTCTTCCAGCATATCTTTTGAGGAGGCAGTTAAGGCCTGCTCCTGGGAACTGACACTGGAACTGGGGTAGGCCGTATATAAGGTTCTCTGGAATTTTTGCTGGGGATGGGAAAAGTTGGAGGTGGTTTGAGAGCTATTCAGCACTAGTTGAACATGTATTGGACAAGGAGGAATATTTTTGTCAGATTCTTTTTTCTCGGCCTTCTTTCTGTTTTGCATACTTAAAAAGTGTTACTGGTGGGCGGCGCCTGTGGCTCAGTGGGTAAGGTGCCGGCCCCACATACCGTGGGTGGTGGGTTCAAACCCAGCCCCGGCCAAACTGCAACAAAAAAATAGCCGGGCATTGTGGCGGGCGCCTGTGGTCCCAGCTACTCGGGAGGCTGAGGCAAGAGAATCGTCTAAGCCCAAGAGCTGGAGGTTGCTGTGAGCTGTGACGCCACAGTACCCTACCCAGGGTTAATAAGTGAGACTCTGTCTCCAAAAAAAAAAAAAAAAAAAAAAAGTGTTACTGGTTTTACTGTCTTCAGTGGAGGATTTCTTAGAAATTACTACCTGGGGTGGCAGTGGGCAGGAATCAGTTTAAATTATTACCTCTCTTAAAAAATTAAGGTGGGTTTTTTGTTGTTGTTTTTTTTGGGGGGGGAGAGACAGAGTCTCACTTTATCGCCCTTGGTTGAGTGCCATGGGGTCACACAGCTCACAGCAACCTCCAACTCCTGGGTTTAGGCGATTCTCTTGCCTCAGCCTCCCGAGTAGCTGGGACTACAGGTGCCCGCCACAATGACTGGCTAGTTTTCTGTTTTTTTTTTTTTTTTGAGACAAAGCCTCAAGCTGTCACCCTGGAGAGAGTGCCGTGGCATCACAGCTCACAGCAACCTCCAATTCCTGGGCTCAAGCGAGTCTCTTGCCTCTGCCTCCCAAGTAACTGGGACTATAGGCTCCCGCCACAACGCCTGGCCATTTTTTGGTTGCAGCCATCATTGTTGTTTGGCGGGCCCGGGCTGGATTCGAACCCACCAGCTCAGGTGTACGTGGCTGGTGCCTTAGCCCGTTGAGCCACAGGCACCAAGCCTGTTTTTCCGTTTTTTGCAGTTCGGCCGAGGTCGGGTTTGAACCCACCACCTTCAATATATGGGGCCGTCGCCCTACTCGATGAGCCACAGGCACTGCCCTAAGCTGGGTTTTTGACACCACTTTTTGTGTTGTGTTTGTTGTGTGTTGTTTGTTGGTGGAAGGTGGGCTGCCTCGTAATGTCACATCCAGGAAACCAATACAGGCATGAAAGTGGGCACATCTGATTCCTTCCCCCTTCATTTTTCTCAGGTCGTATCTGTTGGGGCTGGTGCTGCCTACCCTTTGGGGGTGAAGCAGGAGAAAGTCAAGATTCCGCTATAATACAAGTTAGGTGGTCATTTGGGGTTGGAGAAGGTCTTATGGAGAGATTGTCCCCACCAAACCAAAGATTGTTGTAAGTGTGAGCTGACCAGTCAAGCAGTTATTGAGATACCATTATGTTTAGTTACAGGAGATATGCTGGTAAACCACATAAATATAGCTCCTATCCTCCAGAATTTTTGTTTTAATCAGGATAGACAGATAATAATGATGAATGGCACAAAAGGAAAGTGCAGGATATTTGGGATTATAAAATTGGCAGTAATAATCTACTTTTACAGGATCTGGGAAGAGATATTGTAGGCTGAGACTTGAAGAAAAACTTTGGTAAGAGAGAATAGTATGTGAAGGCCTCAGGGAGAGAGAACACATGGCTTATTGGAGAAACTGAGAAACCTGTATAGCAGAGTAGTGAGGAGAACAAGCTGGAGCAGAATAGTCTATAGTGGGGAAGATCAGGACCCCTCCCTGTAAGCCATATTAAGGAGTTTAAACCTAATGCTAAAAGCAGTGATATGCCATTGAAGGGATTTACAGCGGGTCTCCGGAAGTAATCAGATGAGCATTTGAAAGTTCTGGCTAATTTTGAAACCTGGAGGGACAAGATTGTTGTGGGAGAGCCAGGTGGGATTTTGTTGACGTAGAGCTGCTGGTAGCTGCTTCACTTTTACCCTGAGCTTAGCATTTGGATGATCTTGATATTCTGGGAACTGTGCTATTTGGGGATTGAAGGGTGGCTGATGTCAGGTAAGGGGTGGGTATTTCTGAATGGAGGTACAGAAGAATAGTTTGTCAAGATGGCATCATCTCAAGATTTCGGTTTAGTGGTCAGGGCTCTGGTGGGTAGGTGGTGGGCAAGTAGAGATGCATCCTCCTTTGCACATCCAGGAGTTTGCTGTGCCATGTGCTATTCAGTTGTTGGTTGTAATTACAGGATTGTGAAGGCCTGGGATGGTTAGTGCCTAAAACCTGCCACCTCTGAGCTCATCTCTGGGCCTGGCCTCCTTAGTGTCCCTAACCAGCCTTACCTTTCTCTGAGTATTGGAACTCTGCAGCTTTATTAAGAGGGTGTATGTGTGTGTGTGGGGGGGAGGGAGCGGTGGTGGAGGGTATGAAGTCACACCTGTTGAGTTTCTTTTGGAAGAGGTGCAGAGTTTCCCTTTGCTGCAGAAGGGGAGGAAGGTGTTTGGCTGGTCTGTGTTTGATCCTGTTCTTGGGCCTTTGTCTCAAGTTTCTTATGTGTAGTCCCTTCTTTATCTGTGGTTTCAGTTAACCGCAGTCAAACTATGGTCTGAAAATAGATGAGTGTAGTGCAATGAAATACTTTGAGAGACTACATTCTCTCATTCATAACTTTTATTACAATGTTTTGTTATAATTGTCCTATTTTTAGTTATTAATTAATTAATTTATTATTTTTTTTGGAGACAGAGTCTCACTTTGTCGGCCTTGGTAGAGTGCTGTGGTGTCACAGCTCACAGCAACCTCCAGCTCTTGAGTTTAGGCGGTTCTTTTGCGTCTGCCTCCTGAGTAGGTGGGACTACAGGTGCTCCCCAGAACGTCCGGCAATTTTTTTGTTGCAGTTTGGCCGGGCAGGGTTTAAACTTGCCACCTTCAGTATATGGGGCTGGCGCCCTACTCACAGTTATTGTTAATTTCTTACTGTGCCTAATTTACAAGTTAAACTTTGTCATGGGTATATGTGCATATAAAAAAACAGTATATATAGGGTTCAGTACTCTGCAATTTTAGGCATCCACTGGAGGTCTTGGAATATATCCCCTGAGAACAGGGGGACTACTGTAGTGGAGATACTCATGGCTCTGTTCTGTTCTTACCAGTGCCATTTTAGTCACTACTGGCCCTGCCTATGCCTACACTCTGTTTGTTTGTTTTTTTTTTTTTAGAGACAGAGTCTCACTTTGTCTCCCTTGGTAGAGTGCTGTGTGCTGTGGCGTCACAGCTCACAGCAACCTCCAGCTCTTGGGCTTAGGCGATTCTCTTCCCTCAGACACCTGCCACAATGCCCGGCTACTTTTTTGTTGCAGTTTGGCCGGGGATGGGTTTGAACCTGCCACCCTCAGTATATGGGGCCAGTGCCATAGGCGCTGCCCCTATGCCTACACTCTGGGTGTGCTGCTCTGTGCCTGACAGAGGAGGCTAAAGATGTCACTAGCTCTCAGAGGAGTATGGAGCTGGGCTTCTCCAGCTACAGAATTAAGCTTTCTCTCTCTCTCTCTTTTTTTTTTTTTTTTTGCAGTTTCTGGCTAGGGCTGCGTTTGAACCTGCCACCTTTGCATATGGGGCTGGTGCCCTACTCCTTTGAGCCACATGCGCCACCCCTCTCTCTCTTGTTTTTGAGACAGTCTCAACCTGTCTCCCTGAAGCTCACAGCAACCTCCAACTTGTGCTCAAGTGATCCTCTTGCCTCAGTTATTCTATTTTTTGGTCTCGCTTTTGCTCAGGCTGGTTTGAACTCATGAGCTTAAGCAATCCACCTGCCTTGGCCTCCCAGAGTGCTAGGATTATAGGAGTCAGCCACCGCACCTGGCCAAGCTTTCTTTTCTTTTGTTCTTATCTTGGGATGGGGTGAGGAAGAGATCCTTCTCTGGAATTACTAGGGACAAGATTGGGTGGCACACTGTTGGGCTGTCAAAATAAAAGCATAGCTTGGGGCTCAGTGATTAGGGTGCCAGGCACTTGCACCGGGACTGGTGGGTTCGAACCCAGCGGGGGTCGGGGGGGAGGGCTGCTAAACAAACAACAACAACAGAAATAGCTGGGGCCCTGCTGAGTGGCTGGGAGTGGCTCAGTGACTCACACCTGTAATCCTAGCACTCTGGGAGGCTGAGGCTGGTGGAAAGCTTGAACTCACAGTTCAAGACCAGCCTCAGCAAAAGAGAGACTCTGTACACCGCGCCTGGCAGGTTCAAGCCTGGCCGGGCCCTGCTAAATAACAATGACATCTGCTATAAAAAATAGCCCTGGCCCGGGCTTGCTAAATAACAATGACAACTGCTATAAAAAATTGTGGTGGGTGCCTCGCAGCTACTTGGGAGGCTGAAGCAAGAGAATCGCTTAAGCCCAAGAGTTTGAGGTTGCTGTGAGCTGTGATGCCATGACACTCTACCAAGGGTGAACATAGAGTGAGACTCTGTCTCAATTAAAAAAAAAAAAAAGGTGGTGCCTGTGGCTCAAAGGAGTAGGGCTCCGGCCCCATATGCTGGAGGTGGCAGGTTCAAACCCAGCCCTGGCCAAAAAAAAGAAAAAAACTGGGGAAAAAAAAAAAAAGGACTCACCTGTGGCTCAGTGAGTAGGGCACTGGTCCCATATACCAAGGGTGGTGGGTTTGAACCCAGCCCCGGCCAAACTGCAACAACAACAAAAAATAGCTGGGCATTGTGGTGAGCACCTGTAGTCCCAGCTCCTTAGGAGGCTGAGGCAAGAGAATCACCTAAGCCCAAAGAACTGGAGGTTGCTGTGAGCTGTGATGCCACTGCACTCTACTGAGGGCGACAAAGTGAGACTCTGTCTCTGAAAAAAAAGGAACACCAAATAAAAGCATGAAGTTCGTTTGAATATCAGCTATGCATAAGACACTGCTGGGCATTATGGATAACTGGGAAGTATAAACATTTTAACCCTTGTAGGAATCAAAGAGTATAAGCTTACTAACTATTTGCCCCAAAAGAACTTGGAATTTATTTATTTATTTTAGAGACAGAGTCTCACTTTATATTGCCCTCGGTAGAATGCCGTGGCGTCACAGCTCACACCAACCTCCAACTCCTGGGCTTAGGCAATTCTCTTGCCTCAGTTCCCCAAGTAGCTGGGACTACAGGCCCCTGTCACAATGCCCGGCTATTTTTTGTTGCAGTTTGGCTGGGGCCAGTTTGGAACCTACCACCCTCAGTATATGGGGTGGAGGCCCTACCCACTGAGCCACAGGTGCCACTCAGGAACTTGGAATTTAATTTTAGTAGAGGCTGGGCATGATGGCTCATGCCTGTAATCCTAGCATTCTGGGAGGTTGAAGCAAGTGGGATTGCTTGAGAAAGAACAACACCCATCTTTACTAAAAATAGAAAAAATAGCAGGGCATTATGGTGGGCACCTATAGTCTAGCTACTTGGGAGCCTAAGGCAAGAGGATTGCCTGAGCCCAAGAATTTGAGTTTTCTGTGAGCTATGATGCTGTAGCACTCTACTCAGGATGACCGAGTAAAATGCAGTCTCAAAAAAGAAAAACTGAAATAAGTTTAGTAGAGATTCAGGGAATGTCCAGGATGTGATTGCCAGAAAAGTGAATGCTACAGAAAAATGTGAATTTAGTGTTGTGAAGAGAGATCACCATGGGCTGGGGAAACCTAGGGTATCTTCTTGAAGTGGGTAGGATATGTGCTAAGCAGAGAACAGAGGCATAAGTGGGTTTGAGATAGATAGGTTGTTGTAGCTGAAACTGTCTCCTTGCTGACCTTTTTCCTTTGGTGTGCCTTTAGACTTGCCCTCACTCCCGCCAGCAGATGACTTCTGAACAATCATGTTCTTTTTGATATTTTTGCTTTGCAGTTTAATAATCTCCTGTTGGTCCAACTGTTCTGGATGAAGTCCAAACTTTTTTCTGCCTATAAGGTCCTTAAAAACTACTGCTATGGTTGGGGCTTTTGTTCATGGATTTTACTTCTTTCTGCCTAGCCAGCCTAGAGGTTTGGTGATAGGGGGTCTACTGCTGAGTTTGGGCCATTTGGCTGGGTACTTTGTTTATGGAGCATACCAGTCAGTTGTTCCCAGAGGGCCTGTACATACCCTTCTCACCTTCCCCTCTTTTGCCCCAGGTGCTGCTGCATGAAGACAGTGATTCTGGCTTTGTCAGTCTGTCTCGGCTAGGCCCATCTCTGAGGGACAAGGACCTGGAAATGGAGGAGCTGATGCTGCAAGATGAGACACTGCTGGGGACCATGCAGAGCTACATGGATGCCTCCCTTATCTCCCTCATTGAGGATTTTGGGGGCCTTGGAGAAGTGAGTTGGGGCTGGACTTGGAGGTCTTCAGGTAGGAGCTTTGTATAGGAGGCTCTAGCTCAAATCCTTGAACTTGTTTTAGGTATGGCTCTGTTCTCCCAGGACCTTGGCTTCTGGGTCCCCAGCCTGAGCCATTGAAGTGTGTGTGTGTGTGTGTGTGTGTGTGTGTGTATACACACATATATATATATGATGTTTTTTTTTTCCTTCAGTTTTTGGCCAGGGCTAGGGGGCTGGGTTTGAACCCACCACCTCTGGTATATGGGGCTGGCGCCCTACTCCTTGAGTCACAGGCGCCACCCTGAAGTATATTTTTTATCTGTAGCTGGGAATTAGAATGTAGGCTACTAGATTATGTCCTATATGAGGATTCCCTGGCTAGCCTGGACTATTGTCCAAGGCTATTCCCCCTGTCAGGGCCATAGGGCTCTGATCTTTGTTTTTGAGCCCAATTCTAGTCTAGCCAAGGGTTGTCCATTGAGTATCCCACCTTTTTGCCTGAGAGTAGGGGAATGTGTAAAACCCGTACTTCAAGATTCAAGTCTGAGAGGTCTCTGTTGACACTAGAAAGGTGATGGATGGATGGTAAATGATCTTGAAAGCCTCAGATTCTTCTCACTACCTAATTGAGCTGGGGTGAGTCTAGGAGACTGATTTTCTGGGCATCTACTCCTTCTCAATGGCCTATTAAGTCATTAGATAATGTTGGTAGAACCTTCTCATTGTCTTTCTGGAGCAGACCAGGTTATCTCTGGAGGAACAGAATGAAGTGTCACTGCTCACGGCTCTGACGGAGATCTTGGACAATGCAGATTCTGAGAACCTGTCTCCATTTGACAGCATTCCTGACTCAGAGCTGCTTGTGTCACCTCGGGAGGGCTCCTCTGTGAGTATGGAACCAAGGAAAGGAGATATGTGGTTGGTTCAAAGAGTATATCTTGTCTGTGGGGTTATTCACATAGGTCTGAAGCACAAACTGATCTCAGGTCTTTCTCTGTCTCTTAGCTGCACAAGCTACTCACGCTTTCTCGGACACCTCCAGAACGTGATCTCATCACCCCAGTTGACTCACTAGGGCCCAACACTGGCAGCAGTAGAGTGAGTGCGGTAAGCCTGACCTAGGGGGCCTCAGGAATTCCCAGTGGGAGAAATATGTGGGAACAGGTCTGGCACATACTTTGCCAAAGAAAATTCCTCCTAATGATGGCTTGGCGCCTGTGGCTCAACAGGCTAAGGCGCCAGCCACGTACACCTGAGCTGGCGGGTTCGAATCCAGCCCGGGCCCGCCAAACAACAATGACAGCTGCAACCAAAAAATCACCGGGCATTGTGGCGGGCGCCTGTAGTCCCAGCTACTTGGGAGGCAGAGACAAGAGACTCACTTGAGCCCAGGAATTGGAGGTTGCTGTGAACTGTGATACCACGGTACTCTACCCAGGGTGACAGCTTGCAGCTTGAGGCTCTGTCTCAAAAAAAAAAAGGAAAATTCCTCCTGATGCTTCTTTTCTCTCTTGCAGGTGGAAATGTCTCTCACAGATCCCCCTTGGGACTTTTCCTCACCCTCTTTTCTGGAGACCTCTTCCCCCAAGCTTCCTAGTTGGAGACCCTCAAGATCACGACCGCGCCGGGGACAATCTCCTCCTCCCCAGCAGCGTAGTGATGGAGAAGAAGAGGAGGATGTGGCCAGCTTCAGTGGCCAGATTCTTGCTGGGGAGCTTGACAACTCTGTGAGCAGTATCTCAGACTTCCCCATGCATCTGGCCTGCCCTGAGGAAGAAGATAAACCAGTAGCAGCACAGATGATAGTGCCAGCAACTGGTGATGAGAGCATCTCCTCCCTGAGTGAGTTGGTGCGTGCCATGCACCCATATTGCCTGCCCAACCTTACTCACCTGACATCACTTGAGGATGAGCTTCAGGAGCAGCCAGATGATTTGACACTGCCTGAAGGTTGTGTGGTGCTAGAAATAGTGGGGCAGGCAGCCACAGCTGGTGATGATCTGGAGATCCCAGTTGTGGTGCGGCAGATGCCTCCTGGACCCCAGTCTGTGCTTCTGGATGACTCCCTAGAGACTAGTCCTGCCTTGCAGCTTCTGATGCCAACGCTGGAGTCAGAGACAGACCCTGCCTTGCCTAAGGTAACCCTCTGCCCTAAAAAAGAAGGATCGTTACTGGACTCAGAGGAAAAGCTAAACTCAGCCTGTTTGTTGGAGTCCAGGGAGGTCATGGAGCCAGTGGTGCCCAAGGGGCCTCAAAACCCACCTGCCAATGGAGGGCTGGGTTCCCAGAGAGCTCGAAAGGGCAGGAGGAAGAAGAACAAGGAGCAGTCAGCAGCCTGTGTGGAAAGCTATACCAGGAGGCTGAGGTCATCCTCTCGTGGACAGTCTACTGTGGCTACAGAAGCAATTTCTCAGGCAGGCAACTTGCAGAAACAGCCTCAGGAGCAAATTCAGAGAGAAACTGGGCCTTTACAGGGTAAGGGGAAGCCCCGGGCTTGGGCTCGGGCCTGGGCAGCTGCCTTGGAGAAGCCTAGCTCTGAAAACTTGGAGAGAAGTGGTGGACAAGGTAGTCCTTCTAAAGAAAGTCCTCTGGATCTGTACCCCAAGTTGGTTGACGCTGTCCAAGCCAATCATGTCCCAGCCCGTCTCTCATTGGTTGACTCTGCCCAGGTGGGCTCTATGCCAGTTGACTCTGTTGAAGCTGATCCCACTGCAGTTGACTCTGTTTTGTCTGACCCTGTACCTGTTGACCCTGTGTTGGTTGACCCTCTCCCAGCTGACCCAGTGCTGATTGACCCAGTCCTGGTTGACTCAGCAACAGTTGATACTGCGGTGGATGTTTCCATTACAGATAACTTGCCACCAGTTAATGCTGCCCCATCTGATCCAGCACCTGTTGACCCTGTTCCCGGTGACCTGGCTCCAGTTGACCCTGTGTTTATTAAATCCAGACCAACTGATCCCAGACGTGGTGCAGTGTCATCAGCCCAAGGCAGTCTGGCCCCACAGCTCCTCCTGGATTCAGAGTCCTTGGACTCCCCAAAGGGCACCATCCCTGAAGTCAAGGAGGATCCTCTGAAGGTAGAAAGTAGTGCTAATGTCACAGTCCAGGAAGCCAGACCTCGGCCTCTTAGCCTATCTGAGTACCGGAGACGAAGGCAGCAACGCCAAGTGGAGGCAGAAGAGAGGAGTCCCCAACCCCCAGCTGGGAAGTGGCCTAGCCTTCCAGAGACCCCCACAGGGCTGGCAGACATCCCTTGTCTTGTCCTCCCACCAGCCCCAGCCAAGAAGACAGCTCTGCAGAGAAGCCCTGAAGCTCCCCCTGAAGCATCCTTTGGACCCATGGGTCCCAGCCCTGCTTCTCCTAGTCCTGAGCCACCTGCAGACAAATCTATGACTTCAGTTCCCACTGAGCAGGTGCCATCCCAAGAGATGCTACAGCTGGCAAGACCTTCCCCTCCTATACAGTCCATGTCCCCTGTTGCACCTATGCCTACTTCTCTACCTTTTCCTCCAGGTGGGCTGGGTATGCCCCCTAGTCTGCCTCCGCCTCCCTTGCAGCCTCCTACTCTCCCAGTGTCTATGGGGCCAGTGGTCCCTGATCCCTATACTCACTATGTCCCTGTGCCACCCTGGCCTTGTTATCCTCCTGTGTCACCTTCTGGCTATACTTGTCTGCCCCCACCACCACCAGTGCCCATAGTATCTGGTACTCCTGGCGCCTATGCTGTCTCCCCCACTTGCAGTGTGCCTTGGGTACCTCCTCCTGCTCCAGTCTTACCTTATAGTTCCAGCTGTACCTATGGGCCTTTGGGATGGGGCCCAGGGCCACAACATCCTCCATTCTGGTCTGCTGTTCCTCCACCTCCTCTGCCTTCAACCTCTGTTGAGAGAGCTGTTCCTCCATCTAAGGAGACCAGTGGCATTCTAGCTGGCCCTCCTGAAAACGTACTTCCTGTGCCAATGGCTCCACTTCTTAGTCTCGGGCCAGCTGGTTACGGAGCTTCACAAGTAGAGCCTACCAAGGTGGAGGTCAAGCCAATACCTGCGTCTCCCCATGTGAAACATAAAGTATCCTCCCCGGTACAAAGCCCTCGGATGAAGACTCTGTCTTGTGTGTCTGCTGAAAGTGTGGCTATTGAGGAACATGCATCAGAGAGGCCAAAGCCTGAGACCCAGGAGACCAGGCCCAGGGAGAAGCCTCCCTCTCCTGCTACCAAGGCTGTTCCCACACCAAGGCAGAGCACTGTCACCAAGCTCCCACCTGTCCACCCAGCCCGTCTAAGGAAACTGTCCTTCTTGCCTACCCCACGTTCCCATGGTCCTGAAGATGTGGTACAGGCTTTCATCAGTGAGATTGGTGAGTAGCACATAGTTCTTTTGGTCTCTAGAAGGGCAAAGGGTTGACTTAGGAGTATCCTCCATAGAACAGAATAACCAGTCGTGATAAAGCTGGCCTTTGATTTCTTTGGAGGGTTCTTGAGAGGCAGAGCTCTAGGTTTGCTTGGACTTTTATTTAGGGCTCTGTGCTGCTGCCTAGGTTTGCTGATACAGTGGGCAGGGGTAGTGGAAAAAGCAAAGTGAGGGGATTTGCGGGCTTTCTGGAACCTGTGTACTTAATTGATAGGGGCTGGTTTTCAATAGAATGTTGTGTGCCTCTACAGGAATTGAGGCATCGGACCTGTCCAGTCTACTGGAGCAGTTTGAGAAATCAGAAGGTGAGGGAATTTGGGTGATTTTGCTCCAACTCTTTTTTTGTTTCTACTTCCTATGGACCCAACCCTTAGTTGCTTAAACTGGGATGAAAGGGAAAGGCAGTCTTAGCCACTAGAGCAGCCCATTAATTGGGATGAGGAGACAAGATTCAGCTGTGACAGTAATTTAATTGGGGTAGTGGTCCTACAATGAGGCAAGTACTATAAAAGGAGATCAGGAGACCCAAATAGGTTTGGATTATTTGGGAACATTTTCTAGAAGGAAGTAGCTCTCAAGCTGTGCCTTGAAACATAGGATTTCATAGAATGTGTGTTGTGAATAAAGTCACAAAGAACAAGGTTGGGCACGGTAGCTCACATCTATAATCCTAGCACTCTAGGTGGCAGAGGCAGGTGGATTGCCTATGCTCACAGGTTTGAGACCAGCCGAGACAGAGTGAGACCCCCACCTCTAAAAATAGCTAGGCGTTGTGGCTGCACCTGTAGTCCCAGCAACTGGGGAGGCTGAGGCAAGAGAATCACTTGAGCCCAAGAGTTTGAGGTTGCTGTGAGCTATGATGCCGTGGCACTCTACCAAGAGTGACAAAGTGAGACTCTGGGCTCCAGAAAAAGGGGGGTTGCGCAGAAGGAACACATGGGAAGGCTGGTGTATGGTGCATTTGGAAGGGAATGAAT
This sequence comes from Perodicticus potto, assembly GCA_963574655.1. Lineage (NCBI taxonomy): Eukaryota > Metazoa > Chordata > Mammalia > Primates > Lorisidae > Perodicticus > Perodicticus potto. The sequence goes on along the minus strand of CAUYRH010024671.1, from coordinate 443 downwards.
AGCTGACTTTCTCAGTACTAGGTGTGGGTCTTGGTGCTGTAGAGGATATGGTGTCCTGTTCTCAAGTATCTTATGATGTAAATTGGGAGAAGAGTCTGTAGAAATGAATTCTGAGTTGGGAATAGGTATATCTAGGACAAGATGGGGCTATGAGGCTAGGAGTTAAGTTAGGCAAGTTGGCTAGGTGCCTGTGGCTCAACGGGCTAAGGCGCCTGCCACGTACACCTGAGCTGGTGGGTTCGAATCCAGCCTGGGCCCGCCAAACAATGACGGCTGCAACCAAAAAAATGGCCGGGTGTTGTGGTGGGCGCCTGTAGTCCCAGCTACTTGGGAGGCGGAGGCAGGAGACTCGCTTGAGCCCAGGAATTGGAGGTTGCTGTGAGTTGTGATGCCACGGCACTCTATCCAGGGTGACAGCTTGAGGCTCTGTCTCAAAAAAAAAA
>CAUYRH010024670.1:0-12894 GCA_963574655.1 Perodicticus potto | reverse complement strand
TTGAGACAGAGCCTCAAGCTGTCACCCTGGATGGAGTGCTGTGACATCACAGCTCACAGCAACCTCCAATTCCTGGGCTCAAGCGAGTCTCCTGCCTCCACCTCCCAAGTAGCTGGGACTACAGGCGCCCGCCACAACGCCTGGCCATTTTTTGGTTGCAGCCGTCGTTGTTTGGCGGGCCCAGGCTGGATTCGAACCCGCCAGCTCAGGTGTATGTGGCTGGCGCCTTAGCTGCTTGAGCCACAGGGGCCAAGCCTATTTTTTTTTTTTTTTTAATTGCAGTTTGGCCGGGGCGGGGTTTGAACCTGCCGCCCTGGGTATATGGATCCCGCGCCCTACCCACTGAGCCACAGGTGTCGCCACTAGCTCTGTATTTTAAAGCACATTATTTAATTTTAAATTCAAAGGCTAAGGTTTTTAAATTTTAGGCTTTGATGAAAAACAATAATCTGATAGCTTGTCCTGTAACAAGCTTGAGAAAATTTATCTTTTAACTTACTGATATATATTAATCCCCTGAAACCTCGTCTCTTCTTTTGTCATTTAGTTCTGCTAAACTAAAAGTAGTTCCATCGTTCTCAGAGAGAGCTTGCTCACTTATCTCTTACAGCAAATTATATGTTCTTTGAGGTCAGAAAGTAAGTTTTGGCTCGGCGCCTGTAGCTCAGTGGCCAGGGCACCAGCCACAAACCCCGGAGTTGGCTGGTTCGAACCCATCCAGGGCCCACCAAACAACAATGACAACTACAACCAAAAAATAGCCAGACGTTGTGGTGGGCGCCTGTAGTCCCAGCTACTTGGGAGGCCAAGGCAAGAGAATCGCTAAGCCCAAGAGTTGGAGGTTGCTGTGAACTGTGATGTCACAGCACTCTACCAAGGGTGATAAAGTGAGACTCTGTCTAAAAAAAAGAAAAAAAAAGTAACACTTTAGAGCTTTCTTTGGAGGTTTAATAAGTATTTGTTGAGTGAATACCCACTCCTGTAAAAGTCCATTAAACTTTTACAGAAACAAATCATAAGGTACATGAACAGAATTTTATTTTGTTTTATTTATTATTTTTTATTTTTTTGAGACAGAGTCTCACCCTGTCATCCTGGATAGAGTGCCGTGGTGTGAGCACCTCAAACCCTTGGGCAGCTGTCATCATTGTTTAGCTGGCCCAGGCTGGGCTTGAACCCTCAGCGTAGGTGGCTGGTGCCCTACCCACTGAGCCACTGGCACCACCACATAAACAGAATTTAAAATTTCATTAAATAAAATAAAATAACATTTTTAACTTTTTTAGAAAATAAAATACGTACTTATTTGGACATATCTACTTTTGTTCTTTTTAGCACGATCTAAATTTTGAGAGGGAAATAGTTTATATATTTACATGTATATATACACATATATAATTTTTGCATCTACTTCACAATCATTTAGAATAACTTTCTTAATATTTAGAAGTATTAAACTGAATTTCAAGCCAGAGTTAACTTTTTTTTCTGTTCTTTAATTTATTCAACGTTGGTTGACTGCCTGTTACGTGACAAGAACAATGCTTGTGGGAAGAATAAAGTCCTTTGTTCTCATGTAGTGTAAAGACTAAAGGATAAGATGGTAACAGTACCTTTCTTTTAAAATAATATGACTTTATGTGGCTCAGCGAGTAGGGCGCCGGCCCCATATACAGAGGGTGGCGGGTTCAAACCCGGTCCCAGCCGAACTGCATCAAAAATTAGCCAGGCTCTGTGGCAGGCGCCTGTAGTCCCAGCTACCTGGGAGGCTGAGGCAAGAGAATCGCTCAAGCCTAAGAGGTGGAGGTTGCTGTGAGCTGTGACTCCACAGCACTCTACCGAGGGCGATGGAATGAGACTCTGTCTCTGCCAAAAAATAATAATAATAATAATAATATGACTTTAATAAAAGGCTGATTTCAGAAAGTGGATGGGGAATGAAAGAGAACTTTTTACCTACGGCTAGTAACATACAATAGGTAAAAACCAATCTCAGCCACACTGATTAGACAGTGAAATAAATGCTATGGCCTATTCTAACTTGGGATGCAGGAATACACAGCTGATCATACTTATTGGCAGGTTCTATATTAGTGAATTTATGTGCTCTAAAATTCATTGGTCACTCCACAATCACGACTCCCGGCACTGCTGTGGACTTACTTGTGCAGGGTGGTGCTGAAGCCGGGCCAGCCCCTCAACCAGCATGGTCTGTGTGAAGCTGGTGGGGTGGGGCAGCCCTGATTTATTAAAGACAAGCAACAGGGTAGCCGTTTGCTCTTCTGTAAAAGCAGCATGCCAGAGTGAAAGAGGACGGGTCAGACTCACAAACCTGCTCTGTAGCTTTCCTCTGCCGCTCTTCAAACCTGTCTGTGCCTGCATTTCCTGTCTCTAAAACTCATTCCGTAAATACTCAGGATCAACTGGTCTAAGTCACTGGCTTAGGTAGTTTATATTTTCTCTGGGGACACCGACATTACCCAATTACAGACAGCTAAGTCACAATGGCGTTAAGTGCTACGAAAGCAACGTGTTTTCTGGCAAGAGAACATATTCAAGATAGAGCAGGCCTGGTTGGCAAGTAGCAATCACCAGAAAAGTGAGGTGGTGGCCTCTGTGGGTGTTACATGCATTGTTTCCACCTCTTAATTGGAAACAGGGCCTATGTCATTGGTCGGAGTTCGGCCTCTTGGCCCTGTTTAGCCCTGAGGAGTTTATCTGCAGACATTACAGCTTATTTTGTATTGTGTATCGTGGCACAGTTGTTTTCCTGGAGCGGAATGGTTTGTACCTGCATTTGTGAGCTACGTCTCTCTCGTTCTAGCGTGACTCTTTCTTTAAGTACATGTAGGGGTAGGGAGGACTAATGTGAGCTGTTGATTTTTTTTTCTTGAATGAACAAAAAAATGCTACTTCTGGCTTACAAAAATTGGCCTGATTTCCTAGAACTCCAAATTTAGTATCTTGGAGTAGGAGGCGACCTTGGAGAGTTGGGAGCCAGTGCCATCATTTTCCTTTACGCCCAGAGGGGAAATGATGTTCTGGAGTCACACAGGCTCTAGAAGCATCACCTGGGGCCTAGGCCGTGAACTTTGGCTTTGGGTTTACTTGTTCATTTGTTCAATAAATGCTTGGTGGGCACCTAGGATTAGTCAGGTACCATGTTAGTTGCGAAGATAGGAAAGTCTGCCAAAAAAGAAAAAATGCCCGTCCCTGTGGGGTCTGCGTACTTATCAGAGGAGTTAGAGGATAAAACACATCGCATCATTATATTAACTTAAACCGGGATGCATGCTATAAAGATGTGAAGAGTTAAAATTATTCAAATGCTCTCCGTTAGATTTTAAAAATAGGTATCTGTAATTTCAAGATGTTGGTGTTGCAGCAAATTGCCTGCAACGTTAATGTTATTTTGTTTTCCATTCTCTGTGTAATCAGGTTTACATGACCCCAGAGATACTGAATAATTCTGGATGTGAAACTATTTGATGCCAAAAGAGTAAATACAGTGGAACCTCCATAGTTGACCGCCTCCCTACAGTGACCACTCCTTATGCTGACCTAATTTTCATAGATGGGAGATGTACGTATCAGCACAGTGGGCCTAGTTCCTTACATTGACGACCGCTGTATGTTGACCAGTCAACAAAGTCCCTGTGTGGTCAACTTACAGAGTTTCTACTGTCCTTCTGAGGCACCCTGGCTACCCCAGCAATAGATTTCTTCGGAAACATTTAGAACACTGGAGAATTTCCCCAGTTACTTCTTCATCGTCCTGCTCTGGATCATTGGACTTGTATTGAGGGGCACACTCAGTCCGATTGTGCACTTGAATTTTCATTGCCTTGATATTTGCAGTCTTGAAGAAGGTAGGATGTGCTAGTCTCTTAGCTGGAGTTTAAGGATTGAAAGCTGGAGAATATTAGAGAAGACTTTCCTGTATAATCTTAAGGAGATGGGAGATGGTCAAGGCTTTTGATTGAAGTTGCCCTTTAGAAGTTTTATTTTGGCATCTGTATATGTGATGAATTATAGCATAGTAATCTTGGCCGATTCCCATTGAGTCAGGGATTACCCTCATCATCCAATTCTTTATTGCTCAAGAGAACACTTTTCTAAATGTGAAAGAAATAATAAAAATATAGTTTCCATTTGGACATAAATGGTTTGGACCAGAAAGTCAGTAGGCCTGGAGAAGGTATCTTAAGGATTGTGAGCCAGGAGGCAGTGCGCAGACACCCAGAAGTTAATGGAACTCACTGGCAAGAAGCAAGGACCAGCATGAGCAATCCAGAAGTTGGAAAACAAGCACAGAGTTCCATAAGAGGCCTAAAAAAGGTAAAAGAAACATTTGCCTTGGATAGTTATTAGGACTACATGTCCCCCAAAAATAAAAGTGCTGATTTGGAGTATTTCTTTGTTAAGGATAGAATTCAGGATAGTTGCTGAGTCATGATTCAGGGGCCTGTGGAGGGAAGAGCTTTGGGGTTATTCTTGATTGTTGGGACTCAAATTAAATACCGACCTCTCCACTTACTAGCTCTGGGTCATGAGCAATTGTAATAGTACAGTTCCTGCCATTGAAATACAGATAAACTTCAGGCAGTGAAGTAGAGTTGATTCTTACAACTCTTATTAAAATATACACTATTTCCCACTTAAATGTAGTCTGAACCTTTACTTCCTCACACAAAGCATGCGTTTTATTTTATTCCCCAAGTCTGGGGTTGCCAGACAGCCTAACATCAGTGTGAAGGTGGGGAGCCTTAAAACTTCCCATTCTCAGGCTCTAGCCCAGACCTGAAGGTGGATTCCACTGGGTGAGGCCCTGAGAGCTGTTAATTGCGTGGATCCTTGGTATCGGAGGCAGCTTGTGGGAAACCACAATAGACAATAGACGTGGCTTCTGGAAAGGGAGTCACAGTTGGGGGCCTATGTAGTCTGTGCCTGAGGTGTGCTTTCTGGATGATCAGATCCCTCTTGCCCGGGCTGTACCAGAGGATCCATCATAGCTACAGATGCCACATGTTTATAGGGAAACCTGGTCATTTTTTTTTTTTTTTTCGGCCAGGGCTGGGTTTGAACCTGCCCCCTCCGGTATATGGGGCCACAGGTGCTGCCCGAAACCAGGTCATTTATTGCTGCTTCATCTTTCATACTTTGAGAAAAGGTTTTGTCTTAAGCATATATCCTTAGAACAAGAGATGATTTTCATGGGCAGTGTAGGTGCTAATGTACTTTTTTTCAGGCATGAAAAAAAAAAACAGCTTTCAAATTAAAATAATATACAAGGTGTGTCTTAGTTCATGCTGATATAGACTTTGAATTCTATAGAATTCTCGAGTAGTAATGAGTATCTCTTGAGTGCAGAGAACCTCAGGGCTAATTTAGTACATGCAAACAAGAATCCAATCTTCTCGTACACTTATTACAAAATGGAAGGGGACGAAGAATAACTTATGACTAAATCAGTTCCACACTAAGGCGAGTGTGCTACACATTCTTGTAACTTCCCATTTCTCCTTTACTCTCTTTCTTTTTTTTTATATTTTATTTTACTTTATTATATATATATTTTTCTTTTTTTATTAAATCATAGCTATGTACATTAATGCAATCATGGGGTGCAATGTGCTACTTTTATATACAATTTGAAATATTTTCATCAAAATGAAAGGACGGAAATGTAAAAAGTAAGGACGGAAATGCTGGGAGAGAATCAAAGCTGGAGAAAGGGATTCCAGCTGGGGACAGCAAAAGATGCCCGATGAGAGAAGGTTATTTGACTCAGGTCCTAATCATTAGGTCAGATGCAGCTAGGAAAGAGCGTAAATGCAGAATATAAATGTCTGAGCACAGTAACTAAGATACCGTGAAGGCTATGTTAACCAGTTTGATGAAGATATTTCAAATTGTATATAAAACCAGTACATTGTACCCCATGATTGCATTAATGTACACAGCTATGATTTAATAAAAAAAGAAAAATATATATATAATAAAATAAAATAAAATATAAAAAAAAGAAAGAGTAAAGGAGAAAGGTGAAAACGGGAAGTTACAGGAACGTGTAGTAGTTTCGAAGTGTAAGATCTGAGATTAGAAATAGGACTAAGATACTTTGAAAGGGGTCTTGTGAGCATGCCATGGAGTCCTCAACTCATTTGCAGTGTGGAGTTTGGACTTTATTTCCCATTCAAGAATTTTGAGTTTGACGACGACATGGTCAGAGGTGACCTCCAGGAATTTTGTTTCTGGCATTAATATGTATGATGAGTGAGAGCCTCCGAAGCTGGGAAGCTAATGTTCTGCTTCAGTAGGGATGAAGAGAGATCGTCACGTGGGTCTGTAAGAAGGGTGGAGGAGAGAAATCAGCGGTGTTCGGTGATTGGATGTGTGGAAGGAAGGATTAAAGATTACTCGAGTTGGGCGGTGCCTGTGGCTCAAAGGAGTAGGGCACCAGAGGTGGTGGGTTCAAACCCAGCCAGCCAAAAACTGCAAAAAAAAAAAAAAAGATTACTCGAGTTCCTAGGAAAATGGTGCTGTGAACACGTTTATGTTCATATGTGGCCAGGTTGTCTAGGATGGATAGAATTGTGATTTAAGTTTTGACGTGTGTTAAATTTGAAATTCAGACAAAACCCCTAGTGAAAATTTCTGGGAACTCCTTTACTTAGTTAAATTTAGGATGGTGACTTGAGGCTGTGGGGCTATGCGCAGAGTAGTGAGAAAGTGTCTGAATTTCAGGGGATCTGATTTGATTCAAAGTTTAGCTCTGCAAGTCGTGAGTTCTGGACTGTGCCTTGGTATTTAACTCGCCTACTTCCATTTCCATACCTGAAAAGTTCAGAGAACGTGGATAGACCTGAGTATTGTACACGTGACTTTCTCATAGGATGTTTGGACATTACAGCGCTTTGCACAGGATAACACCTGGATCAGATACAGCGCCTGCCCCACCCGCACATCTTCCTGCTCCTTGTACCTTCTTAGGATCGAGTAGGACCCCTGCTTGGGGTTAGTTTGTGCCCCAAGGGGAAGGAGAAATATAATAGCGTGGTGAGGAGCGAGAGTGATAATGGAAATAACTGAGAGGGTGGCCAAGAGGGGAGAGGGGAGATTAGAAGCGTGGCGGGGAGTTCTTAGCTTTCGAGAGGAAGAGCGCTCCTTTTCTGAGCAGAAGGCAAGCTGAAAGGAAGGAGTAAAGACGGCGTTGATTAGAGGGGCCTGAACTGCTCTCCCAGGAGCAGAAAGCCAGGCATCCGGTAGGAGTGAGGGGAAGTTTGGGGCTGGGTTCTTGAGAAAGAAGAAAATTCTTTTTGATAGCCACTGTGGGAAATCAGATTAGGAGTAAACTAGAGTTGAACGAAAGGATTGCAAAGAGCAAAAGCAAGGGGGTTAGACAGCTTGAACTTGCAGTGTCCTTGTGGGTGTGCGAATTACAGAGGAGAGAGCGCTGGAGGGCAGGAGGTTGTGGAAAAGGGCTCCGGGCCAGGAAGCGGATGCAGGAGCTTCCTTGGGGTGGTGGCAGGGGCTTGGGCGCGGGGAGCAGCACCCCGGTGGTGGGGCCTGAGGAGTGTGAGGGAGGCTGGGAGGGCCGTTCCTGATGGCAGGAAGGATGGGGGAGCCGAGGTGAGGTGTCAGTGGTGGCTTGTCAGCTGCAGATTCCTGGCTGTTCCCCTCCAGTCGGGACACTTGGCGCCTGAGTAGGCTTTGAACACAAACAGCTCTGGGACTGTCTGCCTTTAAAGATGATAAGCCTGTTCTTTCCCTCCTTCATTGCAGCATGGTGTAAGCGGGCGCTGCTTTTTATCTTTTTTTATTTTTTCCTCTTGGCAATAATAGTTTGTTGGAAGAGAATAGACTTTGGAATCAAATAGTGAAAATTAAATACCGACCTCTCCACTTACTAACTCTGGGTCATGGAGCAAGCTTTTAAGCTGCTAGGGCCCCTTTTTCTCCTCTGTGAAATGAAGATAACGCCTATTTGAATACTTCGTATCTCTTGTGTGGATATTGAATGAAACGGTATATGTAACATTGCTGCCTCTCGGTGGGGGGAGGGCCTCCTGAATGTGAGAGTTCTCGTGTTTGGGAAAGTGGTTTCTGAATTGGGGGTCAGTTTGGGAAACAGGTTAGACACCACTGAAACAAACGAAGGCAGTATATCGGAACTTCAGTTCTTCATTTTCTTTAGCATGTACTTGGAAAGAGAACAAAATATGTGACTTGGGCAGCACCTGGGGCACAAATGTGTGGGGCGCCGGCCCAAAATGCGGGTGTTTGTGGTTTTTAACCCTGCCCTGGCCAAAAAATTAAAAAAAAAAAAAAAAAAAAAAAAATGTGACTTACAGACTGTGCTGCTGTGCAGCACTTATCACATTGACAAAATGTCAGTGACAGATCGTCTCAAGAATTCAGATAAATTCATTTGAAGCTCATTAGATAGTGGGACAAAGTGTAAGGAGAAGCCAGCTAGAATTGAGTTTTGGAATTGTGTGAAATTGGAAGCTTGTCCACTGTATATCTGCATGTATACATTTGCTAGAGTTTGGCCTTTTGTGAAATACATATATACCATCTATATAACCCTGATATGTATGTTAGGATACATACCTGACCTTTCAGACTGCCTTGTGGTTTAGAAGTTTCAGAGCAGAAAATACTACCCAGAGGTCCTATGTTAGTTTGGGACAAGCACATTAAGGAAAAACCATTAGAAATGAAGTATAACCTGGGATTATTAGAAGGATAACCTGGGATTATTAGAAGGATAGCCTGGGAGTATTAGAGGGATAGCCTTGGATTATTAGAAGTATAGCCTGGGATTATTGCTGTCAATCCATTGCGACATTCATCCTGGAGTCCTTAAGACTGCTCAGTCTCCGTAGGTGGCCCGAGCAGTCTGCAGCACGAGTCCCAGCTGGCTGCTACAGGACAAGTTCCTGGCTTACGTGGGTTTCTTTCCTTTTCTGAGTCCTGCTGTTATGACAATGAGGGTGAAAGAATGCAGACGGAGTGTCTAGTTAGAGTGGAAGAGAGAAGACGGTTAAAGATGTAGTCACAGTTCTGACTCTCAGCCCGCTTGTGCTCTGGCAGGTGATACTGGGGTCCGTGTTGACAGGGCAGGTTAGCGCCTGGGGACCGGTGACTGTCAGAGCCTAGGGACTGAGCAGGGAGGCTTTGGGAACAGAAGTTGAGAATTTAAGGGGAGACTAGATTACAGGCCGTAATCCCTGCCAAGAGTCTGGATGGTATGGATAACGGATAAATAGGAACAAGGGAAAGCGTCAAGAATCCCTTGATCACAAGCTGGCAGATTTCGAAGTAGGAGTTCGTGGCCTGTGTTCTGTTCCGAGTCTGGGCTGGCATCTAAGTGTTGGAGAAACCAGACACTGCACAGGTGATGGCAGAAGGCAGGGAGGGAGGCAAAGACGACCAGGCTGCCCCTCGTGTAATGAAGAGCGCTTGGTCAATTTGGTAAAAATTATATCACCGCCGTCCTTTATAGGCGGTGCATTTCTTACTGTTCTTTAATGCTTAATTAGAAAACAACGCTCTAATATCACACAGCTTTTTATTACTAAAATAATGTCTAATCAGCTCTTCCGACTTGGCATATCTCATATTTGCTTACACCAAATTCCCCTGAATGCGTCGCTGCGCCGGATACATTGATAGAAGATAAAAGCATTTTAATGCAACTTTCAGGGACTTGGTTTCAAAGTAAGCCTCTGTTTTTGACTGGTGATTAAAAAAAATCTGACCACAAGGGGGACATTGTGGAGGACTGGGCTTACTTACCTCAAAGATAGCTGACTTCCCATGCGTTTCTCATGACACCCTAGATACTAAGGGCCGGGCCGTGAAGTGTTAGAGGAGAGACGCGTGCCTCCGAGGACCAGGTGCATTGGGTGACCTGCCAGCATTCGTCAGTGGGCCTGTGCTTTTTTCTGTTGATTTAGGAAGCAATGTATTGGCTTTGCAACTAAGCATCTGTGGAGTTTGAAGCCACAGATAGAGTGGAAAAATCTTATTTGATGTTTTGCCTCCCAGAAATTAATAACGAGAATTTGTGGTTGCATGTAATACCAGCTCTGCAGAGAGTGGACCTCGGATCAGTGGGGGTGTTAATTGCTACCAAAGATACCCTTTTCTGGTGGGAGAGTTGGTGTCACTTTTAATCCCCCTCACTCTGTTCTCCTGACATGCTATTTATTATTCAGACATACCGCAGGCTGATTGTGCCTCTTCCTTTGTTTATGGCTTAAATTGTTCCTCAATCAAAACTTGCTGTTGGGTACTGCAGCTAGTTTGCTACCTTTGATCTTTCAAGTATTCAAAAGAATTGAAACTCTCTCTGTGGCAGTTCCAGGCATGAGCTGCCGGTGAGGTGATCCCCCTTAGACTATTGCATGCTTTTATAGTGTAATGCTGGGTGTCACTTGCCTGAGTACGTTGACCCTATTCTTACTTTTCTTGGTGTGGATAGATCTAGAAGATGTGACTAAGTCACCTGCTCTGGCTTAGATCCAGGTTAAGTGGTAACGTTTTAGTGTCTGCCCTAAAGTTTTTTTTTTACCCTCTCCTCCTCTGCTCTTCTGTTTTTAACTATTTAAAGAGGTTTGTTCTGAGCCAAATGTTAGTGACTATGGCCTGAGCCACGCCAAAGAAGCCTTGAGCATGTGGTCTCTCCAATATTATTATTTTTTATTGTTTGGGGTTCATTGAGGGTACAAAGCATTAGGTTACACTGATTGCATTTGGTAGATAAAGCCCCTCTTGTAATTGTGTCCTGTCCCCAAGAGGTGTGCCATACAGCGTGACCCCCATTCCCCCCTCCTCCCCACTCCCTGAACCCTCATTCCCCTGCCCCCCACCCTTCGTATTAGGTCACCTAGCGCCTTCATGTTAGAATTGAGTACATTGGATTCCTGCTTCCCCATTCTTGTGATGCTTCATTAAGAAGAATGTGTTTCACCTCCATCCAGGTTAATACTGTCACTTTACAAGATGTAAAGTCCCCATCCTTTTTAGTTGCTGAATAGTATTCCATGGTGTACATAAACCACAGCTTGTTAATCCATCCCTGGGTTGGTGGGATTTTAGGCTGTTTCCACATTTTGGTGATTGTAAATTGAGCTGTGATAAACAGACTAATGCAAATGTCTTTATAATAAAAGATTTTTTTTTTCTGGCTCAGCGCCCCTAGCACAGTGGTTATAGCGCCAGCCACATACACCGAGGGTGGCGGGTTCTAACCGGGCCCAGGCCAGCTAAACAATAATGACAACTGCAACAAGAACAAAAATATACTTGGGCATTGGGGCAGCGCCTGTGGCTCATCGAGTAGGGTGCCCGCCCCATATACCAAAGGTGGTAGGTTCAAACCTGGCCTCGGCCGAACTGCAAAAACAGAAAAATAGCTGGGTGTTGTGGTGGACACCTGTAGTCCCAGCTACTCGGGAGGCTGAGGCAAGAGAATCACCTAAGCCCAAGAGCTGGAGTTTGATGTGAGCTGTGTGATGCCATGGCACTCTACCGAGGGTGATAAGTGAGACTGTCTCTACAAAAATGGGCATTGTGGCAGGTGCCTGTAGTACCAGCTACTTGGGAGGCTGAGGCAAGAGAATCACTTAAACCCAAGAGTTTGAGGTTGCTGTGAGCTGTGATGCAACAGCACTCTACCGAGATCAACATAGTGAGACTCTGTCTCAAAAAAAAAAAAAAATTTTTTTTTCTTCTTCTGGGTAGATGCCTAGTAATGGGATTGTAGGATCAAATGGGAGTCTAATTTAAGTTCTTTGAGGATTCTTCATACTTCCTTTCTAAAAGGTTGTATTACTTTGCAGTCCCACCAGCAGTGTATAAGTGTTCCCTTCTCTCCAATCCAAGCCCACATCTGCAACTTTGAGACTTTGTGATGGGGCCCATTCTCACTGGGATTAGGTGATATCTCAGGGTAGTTTTGATTTGCATTTCTCTGCTGACTAGGGATGATGAGCATTTCTCATGTTTGTTGGCCATTCATCTGTCTGCTTTAGAGAAGGTTCTAGTCATGTCTCTTGCCCAGTGACGTATGGGATTTTTAGGTCTTTTTTTGTTGATTAATTTGAGTTCTCTATAGATCCTAGTTATCAAGCTTTTGTCTGATTCATAACATGCAAATGTCTTTTCCCATTCTGAAGGTTGTCAATTTGCTTTGGTCCTAGTTTTCCTAGTTGTACAGAAGCTTTCGGTTTAATTAAGTCCCATTTGTTTATTTTTGTTGTTGTTGTAATTGCCAGGGAAGTTGTCTTCATAAAATAAAAAAAAAAAAATCTTTCCCCAAGCCGATATCTTCAAGTGTTTTCCCCACACTTTCTTTGAGGATTTCTATTGTTCCATGCCTTATATTTAATGCTTTTACCTGTCTTGAATTAATTTTTGTAAGTGATGAGAGGTGAGGGTCCGGTTTTAGTCTTTTACATGTGGATATCCAGTTCTCCCAGCACCATTTATTGAATAGAGATTCTTTTCCCCAGTGTATGTTCCTGTTTGGTTTTTCAAAGATCAGGTGGCTGTAAGAGGTTAGTTTCATCTCATGGTTTAATGTTTGGTTCCAAACGTCAATGTTTCTATTTTTTGCCAACACCATGCTGTTTTGATCACTGTGGCCTTCTGGTATAGTCTGAAGTCTGGCAGGGTGATACCCCTGACTTTGTTTTTATTACTGAGAATTGCCTTGGCTATACAGAGTTTCTTCTGGCTCCATGTAAAATGAAGACTTATGTTTTCTAAATCTTGAATGTATGATGATTGTATTTTAATAGGGATTGCATTGAATCTGTAGGTTGCTTTGAGAAGTATAGATATTTTCACAATGTTGATTCTTCCCAGCCATAAGCATGGCAT
>CAUYRH010024667.1:0-10479 GCA_963574655.1 Perodicticus potto | reverse complement strand
TTTGCCTGGAGACATTTCTACTGGTACCTTACCAATGAGGGTATCCAGTATCTCCGTGATTACCTCCACTTGCCCCCTGAGATCGTGCCTGCCACCCTGCGCCGCAGCCGTCCAGAGACAGGCAGACCTCGGCCGAAAGGTCTGGAAGGGGAGCGACCTGCAAGACTCACAAGAGGGGAAGCTGACAGAGACACCTATAGACGGAGTGCTGTGCCCCCTGGTGCCAACAAGAAAGCAGAGGCTGGGGCTCGGTCAGCAACCAAATTCCAGTTTAGAGGCGGATTTGGTCGTGGACGTGGTCAGCCACCTCAGTAAAATTGGAGGGGATTATTTTGTGTTAAATAAATCTGTAGCTGGAAAAATTAAAAAAAAAAAGAGTAACCATCCAATGCAAACACATGCGCGCACACGCATATGAGGGCTTCCCAGAACGTATCCAGCTGTGTCATATGAAAAGAGAGACATACACGGCAGGATACATTCTGGACAGCCCTCATGTTTTCTCCTTATTCATTTTTATCTACTGCCAATATTCAATTTTTGAAATCTGAAAAACTAAAGTTAAGAAGGTTATAAGAACTTTCTAGACACTAGCGGAGTGTGGAATATAACTGCCTGAGTAAATGTTTCCGATGTAACTTGACTACTGGAAAGCACTACATAATGTCTAATGAACAGTTTCCTCTGAAGCATAGAGGAAGGATTGGGGGAATATACTATTTATGGATGAGAAGTGACTAAAAATATTAATATTATGGCAGGTGGATGGCATATTTAAATCTGAAGAGCAAAATGATAACAATTGAAAAATAAAATAAGAAAATACCTTGATTACCTCAGGTTTGGCATATGATTTTTAAACACAACACCAAAAGTATTGACTACAAAGAAAAAATAATGGCTAAATAAGATTATAATAAAATTTGTGACTTTATTTATGAAAGTACACCATTAAAAGACTTATGTCAAGGTGCATAATAGAGGACATAATACTTATGAAATATATAATAGAGAACCTGTGACTTGTGTGTGTGTGTTTACATGTATGTGTTCTCAGTTATTAAGTAAATTAAACTCCAAAAAAAAAAAAACTGACACAAAAGAAAACTGAGCAAGTAGCCTGAGCAAATATTTTGTAACACAGAGTTTTCATAGGTCAGTAACTGTATGAATATTCCTCAGTCTTAATAGAATTCAGGCAAATGCAATGTATAATCTATAGAGCTACAACACATTCTTTGGAGAAACATAAATGGTACATATGAACAAATTAAGTGTTAGCAAGAAAGTAGAAGGATGTGTGCTTACATACACTATTCATGAGAATATAAATTGGAGCACTATTTTGGAAATGTTCTATATTAGCTATCGATATTGAAAAGATGCATACTTATAACCTTGCAATTCCACTCCCAAGAATAAATTCAAAAGAATTGCATTTATGTGTGTATGGAAAACAGAAATAAAATACTTATACCAGTGTTATTCAGCTCCAACCTGAAAAAATAAACAAACGTCAAAATTAAAAATAGGCACTAAAAAAGTCTCAAACTTCATCTACAGTGAACTTGATAAATATATTGTAATAGACTCACATGTGCGGTATAAGGTCATGTATAATGTATACTCTAATACAATGTACTGTATTGAAAATGAACTTCAATGGAACACAGATACATTTCCGAATGATATATCATTATAAATGAAAGAGCCAAGAGATGATACTGTATAGAATTTTATCAATATAAAGTTTAAAATATGTAACAAATTAATGTATAGGAAATCGAGGAACTTTTCAGCCTTTCTGAGGAAGGACTTATGAACAGAGATCTGGCAGAGATCAGCACAACTTTTTCTTTCCTGATTATTTCTGGAGTGAAGTGCTGTTTTTCCAGTGTTTAATTTGAATATTTCATTGATATGTACACTTAAGGTTTGGTTATCTTTCTCTGTGTTAGATTTTTACATATATACGTGTGTGTATATATATATCTTGATGAATGGTATATTTATATTGCATGAATATACTCTGAAAATTATGCCCCATGTTTCATTTTGTGAAATGGAAATTATCCTACAAAAGCATCCAACATTCCATAAAATTCAATAGTAGCTATTGTTATAGGCTTTATATGATGATGATATAACTTTAGAAATATATAAGAAAAATGTGTTAAAATGCATTGCATTGACCTGAAAATTTAATGACTAAAAAGTATTTTCAATCAAAAAGAAAAGTTATAATTCCATTAAAAGTTAGATAAGTTCCCTTATAAAACATTTCTATCCAAGACATTAAATAAACTCAAACACTGATGACATCTAATTTTGAAAGTGATACATGAAACTGTGTAAGTTTCATGTAAGTTCACGTACTGCTGTTTTATGTTTTTTAAATTCAGTCTTAGGTTGAACTTGATGAATCTTTGAACTTAGGATGTCAAGAACAGGCTATGCAAGACCCAGCCCCTTTCTCTAAAAATTTCCAACAAGCAAACAAAACACCAAACCAAACAAACAAACAAAAAATCACAACAACAATCTAAGCAATGTGTTGTGGAGGGCACCTGTAGTCCCAGTTATTCCGGCAGCTGAGGCAGGAAGATCTCTTGAACCCAGGAGACTGAGGTTGCTATGAGCTGGATTGAGGCCAGGGCACTCTAGCCTAGGGCAACAGAATAAGACTCTGTCTCCAAAATAAATAAATAAATAAATAAACTGAATCTTATATTACATTTAATAAAAATTGTAAAATGAGTGTTCATCATGCACAGAAATGCAAAAAAAAGTTCTTACAGTAGCCTTTTTAATAGTAATAAATATTGACAAAAAATGGATTCACACAAATAGGGAAATACATAAAGTATATTGTCTCCTATATATCAAACTTTTCACAGTTGGTAAAAGATATCCGTCAGCTTTATCATGTGGGCTGCTAATTATATCCACTAAGTCTTATTATGTGAGGAAAAAAACTAGGTGCCAACACTATACATGAGACTTTTTTAAAAAGTAAAATAATGAATAAAAGCTATGTATATGTTATTAATTATACTAATTCCCCTTGGATAAGCTGAGGATTATCTTGGTGTATATTTTGTGCAAAAAAAAGAGGTCAAAACATGAATTTCCTATTTATGATGATAGGATTTGGGATGAGTTTTGTATTTTCATTTTACTTTTAAATAGTAATTTTTCAATGGAAATATATTATTTTATCATCAATTAAAATACTAATGTGATTGTTGTTACAACATATTCAGTTACAAACTAGAAAATTATTTTGATGTGTGCACTATTTAAAATATATGAAACATAAATAAAGCCATCTTTGTCATTTCTACTTTTCTGAATTTGTACTGCATTTTTTACCTTCATGACTTTTCCCCTCTGTCTTTTCATAGTTCACTTAGGTATGTAAAGAAATTTTAAAAAATGTATCCAAGTTTCTTTATAATATGTACTATTCCATGTTTCCAGAAATAGGTCTAAATAAATAACATTTTATTAAATATTTGAGCTAGACATAAATATATCTTATAGAATAATTTTACTTTTCCTCTACATAAAATTCATGTGTGATAAAGCTTCAAATAACCCCACTGCTACTATGTACTTGAAGACTTACTTTTGAGATTAGGTAGATTACGTGTAACACATTCCCATTCTCCCGCCTTTTTATTTCTCTGGCAAGGAATTATTTGCATTTTTTTTCTTCCTGCAAAACCCCTAGTTAATAGAATGACACTTTTACATTGGCATAATCAATGGTAAATTAATGTGGACCATTGATTTCAGCTTGGAAGAGCTGACATCCTACTAACTCAGACACTTGATTACATTCCCATTTCACATGTAATCCTAGGAAAACACTGGATTGAGACTAATGGTAAAGGGGTAGCTCCATCTATAATTCTGTAATGTTTTTATTTTTTCTTTTATCTTGGTGAAATTGATTATACTGACTTTACAATGACTGTGGATCATCTCTATCGGTAGTTTTTAATTATGGGCTATTCTGCTCCCCAGCAGACACTTGGAAATGCCCAGAGACATTTTTGATCATCGCCACTAGTGAGGTGCTGCTGATGGTGAACAGAGATCAGGGTGCTGCCAGTGAACATTCGACAGTGCACCAGATTGCAATAAATTTTGTTGCAATCTTAATTATTAATAGTTATTATTAATATAAGAATTAATATTAACAGTGCCAGGGTTGAGAAACCTTTACCTATATCATTAATGCCATTTATTTCATTTAGCATTTTATTTGAAATAAACAATACTATATCCTTCACTTTATAATATGAACATCTTAAAATAAATACTTGGAATACATTTTTGCAATAACTATTAGTATTGAGCAAGCACATCATCAATACCATATGCCCACCATGGAAACCATTATAAAATATGAGATTTGATAAGAACTTTAATAAGATGTCAGAAAATCATAAACAACTTTTTAAAAGAAGGATAAAGGAAGGTTCAATGTAATTAGGTCAGTTTCTCATACACAGATAATAGGAGGAAATATTAGAGGTTTAGCCCACCAATTCTGGCTCCAAGATCAATAAGAATTTGTTTACAGGAACAAGAATAAACTTAATAGCAAATACACACACACACACACACACACATATATATGCATATACATATATTTGTAGACGTCATATTTACTTTTTCCAATGCCACGTGTAGAACAGATATGAAGTAATACAAATCTTACTGGATGCTCATTAGCTCATTGGCTTAAAATTAGAAACAAAGCTATGTCTTCTATGTGAGCATATATAGCATACATGGGTAGTTATCTACCCATAAAAAACCTCAAGAAATTATGAATTTAATAGGTTAAGGAACTGACAACGAATGTGTGGAGTGGTGAAAACTTATTATATGCAATTAGAGCACACACCTAATTTTACCTGTCACTTCCTTGTGAATCCTCCAGAGTGTTCATTGTCCTGCCCCTGGGCATGACCACTGACATGACTGCCACTTGATTCAGAGATGTTGTCATTAAACTAGTTTCTCTTTAATTACATACTCTATAAAAATACACTTTTAAATATTGAATTTCAGTGTAATGACTTCTATAAATTTTAATAGGACCGGCACTCTTTCATCCCACTATCATTAGAGTAAGTGATCATTTCCTTCCTTTCTTTTACGTGGAAAGCATAGAAACAATCTGGCTGGCAGTAGCCTAAAAATAAAACAAGTTCATTCATGAAAATTAAAAAGCATAATATCTCAAAATTGCTCAAAATTATAAACATTTATTACTGCTTGATATTAACACGTCTCTCAACATTAGGATACCTGGTAAACTACAAGGTCTGGATTCTTTCATTAGGTGCTTGTATTTGTTATATGAGAACTCTTCAATGAATATTTGTTAAAAATGTAAATACTTCAGAGGTATTCGTATCCACATTTTCAATCTCTGTATTCCCACACCTCCCAACAAGTTAAGAATATCCTCCTTAATACCATTTCTGCACGCGATGTTTCCCTTTATTTGAACCCTATAAGACTGATTGTTGATGTTATTTTTAGGGATGTAGTGCTATACAAGAAACGTATAATAAAATGAATTCTAAGTAATTTCCAAATAATTTAGTTGAATGAATATCATTCTGTGACACTCTTTCTCTGTATTTATTTTTTCCGTTTAATATTTTGAAATTTCATGTATTTCATTTTATTCATTTTAATTGTGTTCTAAGAAGATTTATGTGCACCAAACTGGCAAAGGATCCAAGCACATGAATGTTTGCAGTCTCATATTTAGATTTTATGCCTAAGAGTGAAACTGCAAGTTCACTGGATATGAGTATCTTCAACATCAGTAGATAATGTCTAAATATTTTCTGAAGCGCTGTTACTAAGTATTGTCACAATGCCAAGCAAGGTATAAGGTTGTGCATGATGTTACATGTGGATTTCTCCTTCCATTGAGGTGTCATGCAAAATACAACTAAGAAGCTTATAATCAGAAATTTACTGTGGAGCCTGGGAAGTCCAAGATACTGTATGTATGAGTCTACAGAGTTGATGTCTGGTGGGGGCACATTACCTGACTCACAGGTGGCATCTTCTCACTGTGTTCTTACAGGGTGAAAAGGGCAAACGAGCCTCTTTGGGCATGTTTTGTAAGAACACTGATCCCATTCACACAGGCTCTTCCCCCAGGACCTAGTCCCCTCCCAAAGGGCCCCACCTCCTAATGCCATCACTTTAGGAGTTAGGATTTCAACACATGAATTTGGAGTTTGGGGGCATAAACATTAAGACCATAGCAGTTGGCATCATTTTCATATTTTTAAAATTGTGTCAGTCTGGTGGCCATCTAATTTTAATTTTGATTAATATCTTTTATTTCAGCGAAGTTGAAAAACTTGCCAACTACTTTCTTGCTAATTGTATTTACCTTTTATGTAATGTTCCAATGCTTATCTTATTATACTATTTAATGCTTTCTATATTTACCTGGAAGCTTTCAAGATAGTATCATTTTGTTATTTAATTTGCATGTCAAATATTGTATTCAAAAGGATACATTGCCAATAATGTCTGCCATTTTATGGATTTTAAAAAATTCTACTATGTGGTCTGACTTGGTATAAATATTATTAATATATATTTTTATCATTTACCTTCCTCTACCTTTCCAATCTTTTCTATTTTTGTTTTGTTTTGTTTTGGCTAATATTTCAAAAGAATACTTAACACATTAATTTCAAAACACTGCGTTTTTTAAAATAAAGCCAGAAATTTTCAGCTTAATACTTTTTTGTTTGGACATTTAATTATCTTTTGATCCTAAATTTAGTTTTTATTATTGTTGTTTAATTCCAAAAATTTATATTTTTCTGAATTTCTAAACATGTGAGGGTATTTTCTTTTACTACTAATTTCCAACTATTCTTGTAATTATTATGATAATTTTCTTGGTTGTTTCTCTCTCCATCTCCTTGTTTCTATCATTAGAATTAGAATCTCATAACTCTAATCATCATAATTAGAATCTCTGACTAAAAATGTGGATCTAATTTTTCTTAATTATTTTTAATCTTTGTTTTATACTTACTAAAGCCACATTTTAGATGCCAAAGCTGAATTTCTCCAGAAAATAATAGCTAATAATTATGAAATAAATATTTGTTCCCTCCTAATATACACACTTGTTAGTAGTTATTGTTTTCTGATATTAATGTCAACATAGCATGTCTCTTTGGTTATCATTTAAATGCTTTGTATATTTAATTTCCTTCTGTCTTTGTTACTTTAATATAGGTATTTATTTATTTACTTTTTATGTTTGAGATACAGTCTCTTTCTGTGGCCAAGGCTAGAATGCCATGGCATCAGCCTACCTCATGGCAACACCAAATTCCTGGGTTCAAACAATCCTCCTGCCTCTCAGCCTTTCAAGTACCTGGGACTACAGGCTCTGACCACAATGCTCAGTTAATTTTTCTATTTTTATTAGAGAGAGGAGGCTCTCACTCGTGCTCAGGCTGATCTTGAACTGAGCTCAAGGAATCCTCTTGTGTTGACCTCCCCATACTGCTGGGATTACAGCCCTCAGCCAAAATTAGATTTTGAAATATATTCATAAGTAATCTGAAATTTTAAAACAATACATTCCAAAATTGTACTTTTGTCTAATGAAGCACTTGTTTACATAAAATGAATGTAAATACTGATGCATTTCATTTAAATCTCCTATTTTATTTGTGTTTATTATTTCTTTAATTTTCCTTGTTTAGTTGATTTTTTCTCATTAATTTTATTGCCACTACCCATATGTGAAATATACACACACACACATACATATATAAATTATATACATAATATAGATAAACAGTATGGCCATAAAGTTTGTGTGCAATTTAAAACTTTATGGTCCCCCTGTAAACATCCATTCTTCTATTTGTTACCCTCAAAATTAAAACATGAATTTTTATTTTGTTGGTATATACTTTTAATTTAAAAATTTCTTCTGATACATTTTTTTAATAACACATTTTTATTTTCTCTATTTGTTCTACTCTCTGGAAATTTTCTTTCTTTCTAATTTTTTATTAAGTCATAAACACATAGATAACATATACATTGGTGCCTTTATGGGGTACAATGTGCTGATTTTATGTACAATTAGAAATGCTTACATCAAACTACTTAATATAACCTTCACCTCATTTACTTCATTGTTGTGTTATGACATTTATACTCTATACTTAATAGATTTGACATGTACCCTTGCAATATGAACTGTAGGAGTGGTCCCCCCCCCTTTACCCTCCATTTAATACACTTTATGCCATATATACATATTGCAACTTACATGGTATTTTTCACCATGACTTTCAATTCTATCTAATTTTAAATAATCAAACAAGGCATTATTGTTATTTACCTGCATTATCTATCACACTGTGGCTCTATATCCACTTTCTAATCCTTCTTTGAGTTGCACCTTGGATTTCACTTACTGAGGCTTTACTCATAATGCAGCATATGTGTATGTGTGCACATTCATTTTAAAAATTTATCTATTGCATTGTCACTTGTGCAATTCATTTTTTAATCTTAGAATTTTAGATTGATGATGTTTGTTACCAGCTCACTAGGAAAAGAATCAACTGCATTCAGGTTTCTATTACACTGTGAAAAATTTTAAGTATTATTGATATTTATTTTAAGGTCAACTATTTTCCCTCAGGTACTTTTACAATCACTGCTGATTTTTCAATCTTTATTCTTTTAGTTTGTTTGCTATGCTGCATTTTATAAGGACGCATTATCAGTGCGGAATTATGTTTATTTAATATACTTCAAATTCATTGTGAATTTGCATCTGTGCTTGTGTCTGTTCTAAGTTTGGGAAAGTATTTGCCTCTATTTTAATCTTATTTCCTCTCTCTTTCTGATATTCCAGATAAATATACCTTAATTCTTCTCGTGCCATCTTCTACATCTCTAAACCTCTCTTTCATTACACGTTTTTTTGTTTGTTTTAAAGCTTTATTTTGGACAATTTCTTCTGATCTATCTTCCAGTTCACCTTTTCTTTCTTTTGCTGCATCCTATTAGTTGCCAAACTGGCCTTTTAACTATTAAATTTGTGTATTCCATCTATCTTTCTTATATCCATGATCCCATGTTGTATGATTTCTTTTCTCTACAAATATTTTAAACTTGTGTTTTATTTCTTCAAAAATATCAAACTTTCTTGTGGTATAACTGATTTCTAACAATTCCTGTATTTAAGATATTTGCAAGTTTGCTACTTTTGAGCCTAATTATCTCCAGTGGGTAATGCTTACACTGATTCCTTATGGCCTGGAAAGCAGGTAATTTTGAGAATATTGCCATTTGCTTCTACAGGTATCAAAGTTTCTGCTAGTCAGAGACCAGCTTAAATGACAGTTAATTATGGCATTGATTCAACTACCAACAAAAAAAAAAAAAAGAAAGAAAGAAAGAAACAAAGAAAGGAAAAAACATCAGACAGCTAACTTACACAAATCATGATTTCTTAGGAAATTTTTTTCTCCTCTGTTTTTCTCTACTACACTCCTAAAGCCTCTTACTAGTGAGGAAGTGATCAGGGGAAAGAAGTATGTTGTTTTGTTTGAATATTTTCTCCCTAATTTTGCGACCCTTTGAGTTCACAGCTTCTAAGCTATGTGTTTTCATTTATCATTATCTTTGCTTAATTTATTCACATTTCGTTCTTAGACTATATTCTTTATGAGGAGGCTAATACTTCCTAAACCTTTATCGCAAAATTGGTCAAAAACATAATAATTAATGTTTAATTAGTAAACTTGCTTACACAGAATGTAAGAAATATGAGTTAAAGAGCTACTGGTTAACCACTAGATAAGTGATTTCAGTAATAAACTATACAATTGGGATTATTAGTTGTAACGATACAAAATAAGTGTGCCAGTGGGTTTGTTAATTCAAGTCAAGTATACACTAACATTATAGCAAGCCTCAAAGATATGCTATTATTTCTTCAAAAATCAAGAATGATGTGCCCCATAATAAATCAGAATGTGTAAGTCATAATAAGCAATTTTTATAACTTTAAACAAAATAATAAAATAACTTAAAATCATAGTCTTTACGTCCAGAATCATGACTAGATGCATGCACACACATACACACTTGCATATCCCTATTTCTTTGACAAAAATGAATCATGCATATTTTTTCAATAATTATTTTAAGTTCTTAAAATTTGAGATATAACCATAAAAATTAAGTAATGAAAAGAGGAATTACAGTGCAAAGTATAACAGCGATAATGACAACAAAATAAACCAAAGGAGAATTATAGGTAATGGGGCACCATTTCTAAAGATAGCTCAAAAAATTTTTTCTAGAAGCATTAGAAACCATGATAGATATAGTATCTTGGTGGTTATATTGGGGGAAAGTAAATCACAAGACAGAAAC
>CAUYRH010024665.1:0-42174 GCA_963574655.1 Perodicticus potto | reverse complement strand
CTCAGGGAGTCCAGAAGTCTCATGTTGTCTCTCTCTGTCCCCAAAGGGATGTCTCTGGGCAGATCCCGCCAGCCAGAGATGCCTGAAGTCTTCTCTCCCCAGTCTCACTGTGCCCAGTTGCAAGGAAGCTGTTACTTGGCCGCCATCTTAAAACCTAATGATATCTTTGAGGGCTGCAACTTCTTGTCTCAATGTGTCAAAATCTTTGGTCATTTTGTCTTTGAATTTGTTCAATTCTTGAGACATGTTTTGAGTCATCTTTTGGATTACTGCTTGAAATTCTAATTCAATCTTTTCCTCCATTCCACTGATCTTATTTGCTATCCAGACTCTGAATTCGATTTCTCACATCTCAGCCATTTGCTTATGCAAGGGATCTTGTGCTGTATCTACCTTGTCATTCCTTGGGGGAGTTGATTTACTCTGATTATTCATATTGCCAGAGTTTTTCTGTTGATTCCGCCTCATGATTATTTTTCACTGTTACCAATGACCATCCTCAGAGTTGGGGAGGTATCTCTCCCAGATAAGACCCCCGGCAGGATCACTCTGTTGTTGCTGGATCTTTGTAGGGAGTGACCCTGTGTAGCTCCTCTAGGACTTCCCCACCCAGGAAGTTCTGGCTACGGGAGCAGCTCAGTAGTGTGGCACACCCAGATCAAGCCACAGGGCATGGGATGGGGCACCGGGTGGTCTTTGCAAAGGGAATCCATGTCTCCAGCAGTCTCTGGCTGGGAGGAGGGCTCTGGAGGGAGGGCACTGGTTGCACAGCCTCCTAAGTCCCTGACCAGACAGCAGCAGCCAGTCGGAGGCAGAGATGGTAGGGGAGGAGGCGGGTTGTGTGGCTCCCAGAATTCCTGGCCCTGGGAAGGCAGGCGTAGGCCCGGCTAGTTTCTGGTGGAGTCTTTGGATGGTGTGGGCGGCAGGCAGAGGCCCAGCCTGGGGATCCCAGCAGAGTCCCTGGCCACAGCAGGCCAGCTGGCCAGCCGAGGCCTGGTGGAGGCCCTGGCTGATGCAAGTGGAGGGCCAAGTCCCAGAGGGCATGGATCAGAGCCACTCAGGGGTCCCGGCAGATGGCAGACTGAGGCTGGGTGGGGCACAGATGGGCTCGGCAAGGGAGTCCCGGCGGACTTCCTGGCCACTGCTGGCTGTGGGCCAAGGCCCAGCAGGGTGTCAATGGGGGCCGAGGGGGTTCCAGCTGAGTGGAGTTTCTGGCTGCTGTGGGCATGGATTTGAGCTGGGTGGGGGGTCCCAGCAGGCTGTGAGCCGAGGCCCGGCAGGAGTTCCGGCAGACTTTCTGGCCGCTGATGGTAGTGGGCCAAGCTCAGTGGAGTTCCTGGCTGCTGTAGGCACGGGCTGAGACCCAGTGGGGCATGGATCGGAGCCGCTCAGGGGTCCTGGCCTGGGGGCTGGTGGGGGTTTCGGTGGGGCCCCTAAGTCTCTTACCTGGCAGGCCGCCTGTTCTGACAGATAGGGAGGGTGGGCGCTGCTCAAGTCCTCCTCCCTCAGTTTCAGCAGAGGTCAGGCTTCTGGTGTGTCAGGTAAGGGGAGAAGGGTGTCCTGGAAGTTCAGAATGGTGGAAAACTTTAGTTCAGTTTTTCTGCCTGAAGCTTGGTTTCTTGAAGTCGTAGCTTGCCACAGAGGTGACCTGCAGTTATCACTTCTCTCTCTCTCTCTCTCTCTCTCTCTCGACTGGGCTCCCACTCTTCAGCTCAATTAGGCAGTTTCTGGAAGTTATTTTTCCTTTTGGACAGGAGCCTATGTCAGAAGCTGCTTCCAGTCAGCCATCTTCAGAAATACAATTTATTATTGTATACTGATCTTGTTCTAGTAGTTTTTTTAATACATTAATTAGGATTTTCTGCAAACAATCTCATATCATTTCCAAATAATGATAGTTTTACTTTTTATTTCCAATATACCTTTAATTTCTTTTGCTTGCCTTACTGCACTGGCAAGAACTTTCAATACAGTGATGGAAATGGTGAAAGCATTTTTTTTTCTAATATTAAGATTAAAACCTTTAATCTTTTACTATTAAGTATGATTATAACTATAGATTTTTCCACTGATACTGTTAGGGAAGTTCCCTTCTATTCTTAATCTGTTGAGATAATTTCCTTTTTTTTAGACAGGGTCTCACTCTGTTGCCCTTTGTGGAATACCATGGCATCATAGCTCAGAGCAGCCTCAAACTCTTGGGCTCAACCAGTCCACTTGCCTCAGCCCCCAAGTAGCTGGGACTACAGGCATCTGCCACAACACCCAGCTAATTTTTAGAGATGGGGTCTCGCTCTTTCTTAGGCTGGTCTCAAGCAATTCCTGAGCTCAAGCAATTCACCCACCTTGGCCTCCAAGAGTGCTGGGATTACAGGCATGAGCCACCATCGCTAATCATCTATTGAGATTTTTATCATGAATGAGTGCTGGGTTTTATCAAATGATAATATGGTTTTATCTTTTGTTCTATTAATATGTTATTTGACATTACTAATTTTCAATATTAAACCAGTCTTGCATCTGGGGAGATAAATCTCTCATAGTCATGATATATAATCCTTTCTACATTTCTTGTGATATTTTACATTATTGATTTTCAATATTAAACCCACCTTGCATTCCTAAGATGAATCTCACAGTCATGGTATATAATCCATTGTAGATTTGGTTTGCTAATTATTTTGTTGAAGATTCTTGTGTCTATATTAATGAGAATAATCACCTGTGATCTTGCAATTTTTTTGTCTGATTTTATATCAGGGTGATACTGGCTTCATAGAATGAGTTGAGAAACATTTCCTCCTTTTCTATTCTTTGTAACAATTTGTGAAGGATTGGTATTAATTCTTTTTTTAATGTTTGGTAATATTTACCTGTAAAGCAATCTGTTCCTGGGCTTTTCCCTGGGGGTAGATTATTAATTATTAATTAAATTCCTTTATTTGTTAAGGGTATAATTAGATTTCCTATTTTTTCTTGAGTCCATTTTGGTATTTTGTGTCTTTCTAGGCACTTATGCAACCTCATTGACTAATTTGGTTGCACAAAGTTGCCTAGAATATTTTATTTTAATTTTTAAAAATTTCTGTAGAGTGATCCTAATTTTGGTAACTTATTTTTTTTTCTTGCTCAGTCTAGCTAAAGCTTCAATTTTGTTGATCTTTTCAAAGAACCAATATTTTGTATATTGGTTGTAATCGCCAAAATGTGGAAACAGTCTAAATGCCCACCAACCCAGAAATGGATTAAATGTCATTTTGTATATTGATTTTTTTTTCCTACTGTTTTTCTGGTGAGGAGTCAGCCATTAAATGTATTGGATGTGAATGATTCCCTCTTACTGTTGTCAAATTACTCTGTCTTTGGTTATTAGCAGTTTGGGTCTGATGTGTTAAAGTATGGATCTCTTTGTTTTTATCCTACTTGAAATTAACACTTTCCATCAAGTTTGGAAAATTTGGGCCATTATTTCTTGAAATATTTTTCTGTCCCTTCCTTTTGCTCCTCTCTTTCTGGGTTTCTCTTTACATATGTGTTGGTCCTACTGATTTTACTCCACAGGTCTCTGAAGCTTGTT
Organism: Perodicticus potto; assembly: GCA_963574655.1. Classification (NCBI taxonomy): domain Eukaryota; kingdom Metazoa; phylum Chordata; class Mammalia; order Primates; family Lorisidae; genus Perodicticus; species Perodicticus potto. The sequence goes on along the minus strand of CAUYRH010024665.1, from coordinate 38,597 downwards.
CATATTCAGTCTTTTTTCTCTCTTTGATATTGGTCACTTTATATTGATCTGTTTTACCAGTGTTCTCCTATCTTGCTATTGATCCAATCTACTGAATTTTTCATTTCTATTTTATATTTTTGCTCTAAAACGTTTATTTTGGTTCTTTTCCTATTGATAGACCCTTGTTATTGCTTCATTGCCATCATAGTTTTCTTTACTTCTTTATAATTTGTTTTAATTGTTTGACCATAACTGTAATAGCTGCTTTGAAGTCATTGTCAGCAAATCCAACATCTGGATCCATTCAGAGTCAATTTTCATTGACTTTATTATTTTTCTATCAGTAACATTTTCCTTTTTCTTAGCATGTCTCATAATTTTTTTTTTGTTGTTGTTGTTTTTATTGAAAGTTGAATGTTTTAGATAATATGGCAATTCTGGATTCTGATTTTCTGCACTTAGGGGTTTTTTTTTATTTCTTTTGGTGTGAGTTATTTCTTCATTTGTTTGTTTGTTTGTTTTTGATTTTTGCAATCTACCTGTATGTGGCTGCCAATGTCTCTGTTCAGTTTTTAACTTTTTAGCTTGACTTTTTTAGGCATCACCACTGTATCTAGATAGCTTAGTAGTCAGCAATGATTTGGGTAGTGTGATTTATAAACTCCTCTAGCCATAAATGCTTCATCCTCTTCTAGTGGATCAATGTATGAGTTAGAGCACATTCAAAGTTCAGTCAATTTTCAAATGGCTTCAGCCATAAGTTTCCTTCAGGCCTTCTTGGGTCTTCCCCTGCCCATGCCTCTAACTTTCTAATCAGCCAGAGATGTGTGGAGAGCTAATCCAGCCCTTCTTTGGATCTGTCATTTCCAGGGTCTTCCCATAAATTCTGTCTATTGCTTACCTCACCTGGAACCATACTGTCAGGCTTGCAAAGCTGTGAAGTTTTTTCCCATTTATTTTTCACTGAATTTGTAAGAATTTTACTGACAAGGATGTTGTTGGCAGGTCTTCAGCCTCTGAGCCTTATCCAGCATCTCCCCTCCAGGAGTAAGGCTGCAGTTTTCATGACCAGTACACATTGGTAATATATAGTACTACTAGACCCATTGATCTAGGTTATGGGGGTAGAGGAGGAGGGATAGGAGCAGCTTCAGCCACGAAAGCCACTAACTCCAGCTGTTCCTAAGTGGATTTCTAGCACCTTATTGTAAACAAATACTTCTCAGTTTGTTTTTTTGCCTTTGGTTGATTTACAAAGCCCCCAAATTGTTTTTTGTTTTTGTTTTGACAATTTTCCCTCGTCTTATACTTGTGTTTTGGAAAGAGACTTTCTTTAGTTGCTTTACCATAATTGAAGTTCATCCTCTGGTGCCTTTTTGTGAGATTTCTTTTTAAGATAACTTTCTCTATTCTTATACAAAATTAGTCTAAATTTTTAATTTTTAATGGAGTAAATTTTGGTGAATTCTTTTTCTAGGAAATTATCTATTTCATCTACTTAAATTTAATTTCATAGGTGCCTAGAAAGTAGTCTTATGATTTAAAAAAAAAAATCTGGCTGGGGGTGGCTCACACCTGTAATCCCAACACTTTGAAAGGCTAAAGTGAGATTTTCAATTAGAAATTAGGAATTTATTTTCACTCTTAAAAAAAACAAACAGGGTTTTGGTATGTTCCCTAAGCTGGAGTGTAATGCTTTGATTTAAGCACAAGCATAGCTTGCTACATCCTCAAACTCCTGGGCTTCAAGCTATCCTCTTGCATCAGTTTTCTGAGCTATGTCCAATTATTTTCATTATTTTAAAAAACTGATATAATTGGGCCAGGCACAGTGGCCCACACCTGTAATCCTAGCACTTTGGGAGGTTTAGGTGGGAGGATTGCTTGAGGCCAGGAGTTTTGAGACCAGCCTGAGAAAGAACAAGACCCTGTCTCTACAAAAACTTGAGAAATTAGCTGGGCATGGTGGTGGCATCTGTAGCCCCAGCTACTTGGGAGGCTGAGGCAAAAGGATTGCTTGAGCCCCAGAATTTGAGGTTGCTGTGAGCTATGATGACCTCACTGCACTCTAGCCCAGGTGACAGACCAGGACCCTGTCTCCAAAAACAAAACAACAGGAACAAAAAAGGACGTAATTGTATTAATGTCAGGATTTTCTTCTCCTCACTGATTGATGTCAGAGTGTCTCAACCATAGCATTATTGACATTTTTAGATTGAATAATTGTTTATGATGGGTTCTGTCCTGTGCAGTGAGGGATGCATAGCAGCATCCTTGGCCTCTGCATACTCATGGTAATCAAAATGCTTCCAGACACTGAAAAATTTCCCTGGGCAAACAAAAATCAACCCTAGTTGAAAACCACTGCATTAAATATATCTCACTGATTTTGATATACATCATCATCATTTTCATTTTCCATAATTTCAGTTTGTTTTCTCCCTATACTAAAGAAGTATTTAATGTAAGGTGGAGGTTTTGAGGTGGAAGATCTTTCTTGGTTTTTTGTTTTTATTTTATTCTAATTTCTAGTTTGATAGTATTGTGATCAGAATGTTATTTATAGTTTTTCTACTTTATGAAAAAAACTTCCTGCTGCTTTCTTTGTCACCTAATATAAAATCATGTGACTATTCCACATGTGCTTGAGAGTAAGGTATATTCTCCATTGCCAGAGTATAAAATCATATATATATGTATATATATACATATAAATAAATCTCCAGAAGGTCTATCTAATTTTTACAATGCTTAGGCCTTCCACAAAATTACATTTTTTGTTCACTTGACTTGTCTTTTACTGAAAGTGGTATGTTTAAGTCCAGCCCCTCATTATTAATGTGTGGTATATATATCGCCTCGCATTTTTTTTTTTTTATTGTTGGGGAATCATTGAGGGTACAAAGAACCAGGTTACACTGATTGCATTTGTTAGGTAAAGTCCCTCTTATAATTGTGTCCCATCCCCAAGAGGTGTGTCTCACCCTGTGACTCCCCACCCCACTCCTTCCTTCCCTTTCTCTGCTCTCTCCTTCCCCCAACCCCACTGTGTACTAGGTCATCAGTTGTCCTCATATTAGAATTGAGTACGTAGGATTCTTGCTTCTCCATTCTTGTGATGCTTTACTAAGAATAATGTGTTCCACTTCCATCCAGTTTAATACAAAAGATGTAAAGTCTTCATCTTTTTTAATGGCTGAGTCGTATCAGATGGTACACATATACCGCAACTTGTTGATCCATTCCTGAGTTGGTGGGCATTTGTACCGTTTCCACATTTTGGCAATTGTAAATTGAGCTGCTATAAACAATCTAGTGCAAATCATTAAAGGATTTTTTTCTTTCTGGGTAGATGCCCAGTAATGGAATTGCGGGATCAAATGGGAGATCTAGTTTGAGTTCTTTGAGGATTCTCCATACTTTCTTCCAAAAAAGCTGTATTAGTTTGTAGTCCCACGAGCAATGTAGAAATAAGTGTTCCCTTCTCTCCACACCAGCACCTGCAGTCTTCAGGTTTTGTGATGTGGGACATTCTCAATGGGGTTAGGTGATCTTTCAGGGTGGTTTTGATTTGCATTTCTCAGATCATTTGGGACAATGAGCTTTTTTTATATGTTTGTTAACCATTTGTCTATCTCCTTTAGAGAAAATTCTATTCATTTCTCTTACCCAGTGATATAAGAGATTGTTGGGGGGGGGGTGTTTGTTTGTTTCTTTTTGAGACAGAGTTTCACTCTGTCACACTGGGTTGAGTGCTGTGGCATCATAGCTCAGCAACCTCAAACTCTTGGACTTACACAATACTTTTGCATCAGCCTCCCAAGTAACTGGGACTACAGGCACCCACCAGGATGCCTGGCTAGTTTTTCTATTTTTAGTAGAGATGAGTTACTATCGCTCCGGCTGGTCTCAAGCTCCTGAGCACAAGCAATCCATCCACCTCAGCCTACCAGAGTGCTAGGATTACAGGCATGAGCCACCACACCTGGCTGCCATGAATGTTCTGAAGTTTATGCTATATAAAGATAATTTCCCATTTTCTTTCTCTAGGAATTGTGTTTACTTTTCATTTTTAAAATTTTATATTAAGGAAAATTTATATTTTTGTTCAAGTAGTTCTTTTAGACTCATGCTTTTTTTTTAATGTTCTTAGTCCTTATTTTCTTATTTAACCTTTTACACTCTGGTTTGTCAGTTTTTTAATAGCATTTGACTCTCACCTGTTGCATATTCAGGTTTCAAAAAGCCTGTTCTTCTTTCTTTCCGTCTTCATTCTTTTAACATATTTATTGTTGCATTGCATTCTACATTGCCAGAACTTTTAACATTTATGTATTATTCTTCCATCTTCTTCTGTACCTTTGTTTTACTCTTTAATTAAATATATTAAGTCCTCACTATAAATCTTTTTTCTGAAATTTTCCAAGTCAACTTTTGGTTGGATTAAAGTCATTCTCTAAGGAATTCAAGAAGGGCTCCTGAATACAATATTCCTAGAGTTCTTACATGTTTTAATAGTATTCCCAGAGTTCTTGCATGTTTTACAATGTTTATGCATAGCTTTGATTCTTGAAAAACAGCTTTTTTGAATATAAAATGCTTGGTTTCCACTTTCTTCCTTTGGGTTCCTTCAAAATATTTGTGCTTTGCATTGGACATTGTTCTTGATAAGTCTTATGTCACTCTCATTCTTTTATACTTATTTTATTCAGTCTTTTTGTCTGGAGGCTCTGAGAGTATTTCTTTATCTTTGATGGTTTTATTCAAATATGCCTCAGAGTTGAGAGTTATTTGTCATGAGTAATCTATCAGGACAGTCTTTCAGTATTTTTATATTTGTGATATATTTTCCCTTTGGGAGAGGAGATGGTTTTAAGTCTGTTTTAGGGTTTTCTCTTCTTTCTTACCGTTTTTCCAGATCTCACCCCACACGTACCTTTGCTTTCTGCCAAGGGTTACAATGGAAATTCAAGAGAGAGCTCTTCCAGAATTTAGGCTTCACTTTTCTACTTAAGTTTGTAGATTCCTCTTTCTTCTTATTATGCCAAATACATTGGGTTTATGTGGTTGTATTTATTCTGGTTGATTTGTATTGCTTTGTAGGCAACATATGACGAGACTAGATTTAGGCAGTAGTCATTATCCTTGGCTACCTCCAAGACCTCACCATGCGTACCTTGACAAAGTATTCAGATGTAATGTGGAGCACATTTGTGAGCTTTGAGTAGGTTTAGACTAGAGGATAAGAAGGAAGAGAGGCATTTTGTTTAGAATATAGCAATTAAGAGATGATTTTTGTCCAATCATATAGACAGTGTTCATTAAACATTTGTATAGTTGGTCTGGATCTCAGGTAAGAGATTAGAAATTACTGCTTCTAAAAACTCTGGTAGAGTCCTCATAAACTGGAAGTAAAGCTGTAAATTCCTTTGTGGATTTCCTGCCTTGGTCTAATTCCTGCTTGCATATTCAGATTCACCTTCTATGAACATGTTTAGAAAACAGATAATATTAAGAGGTTACCAAACCAAGTAACTATTTTCGGGAAATTTATATTGTATTTAGTAGTTTGGCTGACATGACTGAGAGCTCTAAATATTAGTCTGAGGAATCCAGTCATTATTAAACCTGTTGGGAAAAAAGAAAAAGCATAGATCAATAGATCAAATCATCTACCTAGGGAAATAAGACAACAATGCAGGGTGGCGCCTGTGGCTCAGTGGGTAGGGTGCTGGCCCCATATACCACGGGTGGCAAGTTTGATCCCGGCCCCAGCCAAACTGCAACAAAAAATAACTGGGTGTTGTGGCAGGTACCTGTAGTCTCAGCTAGTTAGGAGGCTGAGGCAAGAGAATCACCTAAGTCCAGGAGCTTGAGGTTGCTGTGAGCTGTGACACCATGGCAGTCTATCGAGAGCAATAAAGTGAGACTCTGTCTCTAAAAAAAAAAGGCAAAAAAAAAAAAAAAAGACAACAATGCAAAGGTTAAAACTGCATTATTGGCTCGGCACCTGTGGCTCAACGGGCTAAGGCACCAGCCACGTACACCTGAGCTGGCGGGTTCGAATCCAGCCTGGGCCTGCCAAACAACAATGACGGCTGCAACCAAAAAACTGGCCGGGCGTTGTGGCGGGCGCCTGTAGTCCCAGCTACTTGGGAGGCAGAGGCAAGAGACTCGCTTGAGCCCAGGAATTGGAGGTTGCTGTGAGCTGTGATGCCATAGCACTCTATCCAGGGTGACAGCTTGAGGCTCTGTCTCAAAATAAATAAATAAATAAATAAATAAACATGGGTTCCAAAAAAAAAAAAAAACTGCATTATTAAGCTCTTTGTCATATTTGTAGTTTCCTTCAGTAATCGTAGTGTTTACCAAGTAGGGTAAATTCATAAATCTACAAAGTTTTATGACAATAACTTTCTAAAGTGAATGCTTAGTTTCTCCTATTTTCTTTTCCACCACCTGTAATTACTAAAGAAAGGCAAAGGTGTGCGTGCTTATATCTAAATACCTGTAAGATTATAATACCTAAGTAAAAACATGGTATGATCAATAGGCAATACATGATCTGTGGTGTATTTTCCCTGTGTTACTTGGGTATAATGCTTGAGTTTTCTCCCTTTAATAAGACAGGAAGTAGAAACCACTAAAAAAAAGGCACCGTAAAGTAGAATGAATGTTAATTATCATTTACACAAGTAAACACTTTTCCCTACCTATTGTATATTTGTATAGTGGCAAGTGACAGTAGGTGGTTTCTTTTGCTGTTGAGATAATATGTAAATGGAAAAGAGTAATTATTGATGAAGTTAAAAAAATATGTACTAGGCCAGTGGTTCTCAACCTGTGGGTCACGACCCACCGGAACTGTATTAAAGGGCCTCAGCATTGGGAAGGTTGAGAACCACTGTACCAGGCCACGTGCCATGGGTCACTCCTGTGATCCTACCATTCTGGGATCAGAATTCAGGAATGGATTAACAAGCTGTGGTATATGCACACTATGGAATACTATTCAGCCATTTTAAAAAATGGAGACTTTATAGCCTTTGTATTAACCTGGATGGAAATGGAACACATTATTCTTAGTAGAGTATCACAAGTATGGAGAAGCATGAATCCCATGTACTCAATTTTGATATGAGGACAATTGATGACAATTAATGACACGTTGGGGGTGAGGGAAGGGGAGAGCAGAAAAAGAATGAGGGAGGGGTGGGGAAAGGAAGAGCAGAGAGAGGGAAGGAGCGAGGGGGGTGGGGTCTTGGTGTGTGCCACACCTTTTGGGGGCAAAATATGATTGTAAAAGGGACTTTACCTAACAAATGCAATCAGTGTAAGCTGGTTTCTTGTACCCTCAATGAATCCCCAACAATAAAAAAAAAACAAAATCACAGTACTAACTGCAAATTTATAGCAGCCAATATCTTAGAAAATATTATAGTAATACTTTCTATAATGGACCAAGCAGATGAATGAAATTCATACATCTTTAAGAAAAATATAAACACGGAAAGAACAGTCTTTTCAACAAATGGTGGTAGGATAATTACATTTCCATATCCAAAAGAACGAATATGGACTGCTCTTTCACATTATGCACAAAACCTAACTCCAAATGCATCAATGACCAAAATGTAAAAGCTAAAACTATAAAATTCTTGGGGCAAAACAGAGTAAATTTTCATGACCCTAAGATATGACGCTAAAAGCATAGCAACAAAAGAAAAAATAGATAAATTAGACTTTATCAAAATTAAACTTCTGTTCATCAAAAGATACTATCAAATGAAAGAAAAGGCAACCTCCTAATGGTAGAAAATATTACAAATCACTTATCTGATAAGAGATTTCCAGAATATATAAAGAACTCCTCCAACTCAACAACAAAAAGACAAGCAACCCAATTCAAATATAGGTGAAAAACCTGAATAGACATTTCTCCAAAGAAATATACAAATGACTAATAATGAAAAGTTCAACATCATTAATCATTAGGGAAACATAATTCAAAATCACAATCAGATGCCACTTCCCACTTGTTATAATTTTTGAAAAAAGAAAAGAAAAATTACAAGTGTTGACAAGGATGTGGAGAAATTCATGCCATGCTAGAAGGAATGTTAAATGCCACCCCTCACCCCCATGGAAAGCAATTTGGTGACTCCTCAAATAGTTAAACAAAGAATTATCATCTGACCCCAAAATTCGACTCTTACGTTCTCAAAAGAACTGAAAACAGGGACTAAAACAGATACTCATAAATCAATGTTCGTTGTAGCATTATTTGCAATAGCTAAAAAATGCAGACAATGGAAGAATGGATAAAAAAATGTGGTCTATACATACAAAAGTATATTATTCAGTCATAAACAGGAATGAATGTCTGATAACATGTTACAACAGAAATGAACCTTGAAAATATTATACTGGGTGAAATAAGCCAGATACAAAAGGACAAATAATGTAGGCTTGCACTTATGTGAAATATCTAGAAAATGCAAATTCACTGAGAGGAGAAGTATCATAGATTAGAGGTGATGAAAGGTGGAAGGAAAGGGGAAATAGGGCCTTACTGTTTAATGGGTACAGAGTTTGTGTTTGGGGTAATAAAAAAGTTTGGGAAATAGAAAGCAATGATGGTTGAATAACATTATGAATGTAATTAATGTTAATGAATTGTAAACTTAAAAATGGTTATTTAATATAGTGAATTTTGTGTTATATATATTTTACCACAATCTTAAAAAAAAAAAGGAAAAAAGCTTTTAGAAAAATCAGTCCTCGGCCTGTGAAACCAGGTGATATATCTAGGGCAGCAATTCTCAACCTGTGGGTAGCGACCCACAGGAACTGTATTAGAGGGCTGTGGCATTAGGAAGATTGAGAACCACTGATCTGGAGGAACATTTCAACAGCCAATTGCACAGGATCCCCACAGAAACAATTCTGCATATTTATAAACAAACATTACAAAATACATGAGGAAATGATCCACCATGAACAATTCATAAAACCTAATAGAAGAATCAGAGCTTCAAGCATTTAAGATCATACAATGACCTAAAAGACAACATGTATTAGAAAATTTAATACTATCTTCCTGTCTCTAGCTTAGTTTTCCATCAGGGGCAGTCTCTGCTTGAGAGTTTACCTTTTGGTTATAACAGTAGTAGTATGTTCTGCAATACACTGGGCAGTTCCACAAAATGAAGTAACAATAATACTCTTACCTCATTAATACCAATGTTTCCCTTGTTCTCTCTGTCCTAGACATATACAGCCTTTTTGTCTAACTATGTGACCATGTGTTTATAGTTACTTTTAATACCTTATAAGATAACCTCTCACCATAATCAATTATTCCCTTCTATTCTTAGTTATTCTCACTTATTCATTCATAAGACTTTAAAGGGATTTTACCAAATGAAAATGAACCTCTGAGTTCCTGAATGGAATGGCAATAAATGTGTATGTTAGCCCATTAACACAGAACACCTTTATCTAAGTCATATTATATAAATAAAATTTATCATGTCTATTCCTAAGAATTTTGTGGCTGTCATCGTAAATGAATTTTTTCCTAACATTTCTAATCAATAAATATTAGTAGTATGATAAATATGAAAGTGCGATCACTTTGTCAAAGTATATTATTTATAGTAGATATTTACTGGGTTCTCTGGAGTTTTTATCACAGTCAAAAATAAAACTGATATTGTCTTTTATTTTGCAATTTTATACTAGACATTTTATTTTTTACTTATAGCATGCTAGAACTTTCCAAACTGTTTTAATAGGAGAAATATCCATCACATTTTTGTTTTAATGGAATTGGTTGCTAGATTTCTTTTATAGTTATGATGTTTAGTTGTTGGATGTACTGAATAGCCTGAAATTTTTTCTACATTAATGATTTTTTAATGGCTGTGGTTTTATAAAAATGCTTTTTCAACATATAATGATAAAATAGTGTGATTTTAAAAATTTTTTCTAATTTAAAAGGAAATCTACTGATTTACTAATGTAGATACATCTTTCTTTTACTGGAATAAATTATATTTATTATAGTACGTTACCAGCAATTATTTATTTTTAAATGTGTTACTTATTTTTTCTCACTTTTGTTTTTCTATCTCCTGTTTTCTTCACATTCTCCCAAAGGCTGTGTTATGTCTGTGATACTATACTTTCTGAATTTTTGAATACCTGAAGTTGTCAGAATTTCCCTGTCTCCACCTCCACATACTTGAATGATGGTTTACCAAAACAATTACCCAATGATATCAAACTATGGCATTATTTGATTCAAAGAAGCATATGTGAACTTTCATTAATTAATTGCATAATTTAAGGTGATAAAGTTAGGACAAAATACATATTGATATCAATATAAACATTTAACTTTTAAAAAACATAGAAACATATTTTCTTTATACATCACTAACTTCAAGACAGCCACAGAGTGGTCTTTTCACAAAAATTTCAGGGCGCCTAGTACTGTAAGTATCAGAAAATAACACTTTCCACATCATAAATCTGAACTGATTAAATTATAAAATTCAAAGCTATCACATATCCTCAAGGGGAAAACTTGGTCTCAGAAAATTCATTTGTTATTACTTGATATAAAACTATTTCTGTGAAATATTTATCTAGTGGCCCACATAAATATTCACATCAGTTATTTAAAAAGACAAATTAGGGGCTCAACGCCTGTATCTCAGTGGTTAGGGCTCTCGCCACATACACCGCAGCTGGTGAGTTCGAACCTGGCCTGGGCCTGCTAAACAACAATGACCACTACAACAACAACAACAAACAACAAAAAATACCCAGGAGTTTGGCGAGCATCCTAGTCCCAGCTACTTGGAAGGCTAAGGTAAGAAAATCGCTTGAGCCCAAGAGTTTGTAGTTGCTGTGAGCTGTGACGTCAAAGCACTCTACCAGGGGTGACATAGTGAGACTCTGTCTCAAAAAAAAAAAAAAAAAGACAAATTAGGGCCAGGCACAGTGGTTCAAGCCTGTAATCCTAGCACTCTAGGAGGCCAAGGTGGGTGGACTCCCTGAGCTCAGGAGTTTGAGACCAGCCTGAGCCAGAGCGAGACCCCTTTTCCAAAAAAATAGCTGGGTGATTTGGCAGTTGCCTGTAGTCCCAGCTACTTGGGAAAGTGAGGCAAGAAGATCACTTGAGCCCAAGAGAGTTTGAGGTTGCTGTGAGCTATGACGCCACCGCACTCTCCAGAGGGCCACAAAGTGATACTCTGTGTCAAAAAAAAAAAAAATGAAATAAAATAAAGACAAATTAAAACAATGCCCTTTATTACAAATGCTTTTAAAACTAAATACCAAGTTCATTTTTTAAAAAAATGCTAATTGTTATGTCCATGAGGAAACTTTAATAATCTTAAAAATAAGCCATAAGCCAAAGTTATATAAATAAAGTATATGCCCAATTACTTAAGGATTAAAGAAAAAACTGTAATGATAAAAACATTACTAACATCATTCCATAAGTATATTTTCTTTTAATATAAAATTTACTGTTACCCTGGAATAATTTCCCAGCAGTATGAAAAACATACTGCTTCTCTACAAATAAGAGTTCTTTCCATATAGAATTAAAGGCATTATTTTTATAACAATTCTGAATGATAAACAATTTATGTAAAAACAATTGAGAGTAAGTATTAGCATAAGCCTCTGACTGGCAGGTTGGTTGATGTCTATAATCTCAGCACTTTGGGAGGCCGAGATGGGAGAATCATTTGAGGCCTAGAGTTTGAGACCAGCCTGAGCAACATAACAAGGTATTGTCTCCACAAAAAATAATAATTAAAAAAATTACCAGCACTTTGATAAGCTGAGGTGGGAGGATTTCTTAAACCCAGCCTGGGAAACAGAGTAAGACCAAATCTCTTAAAAAAAAAAAAAAGAAGAAGAAGAAGAAGAAAGAAAAAAGGAGGGGTGATGCCTAAAAATCATTATTGACATAACTAAATACCTAGAAAATCAGCAGAACTTTCACATGTATGGGTTTAATATGATCTCTACGTGGATCTGTAACATGTATTAGTCTCAAGATACACTTTTTAGAACTGGCAAAAACTGTGAGAATCAACTTAACCAAGGGCTTGCAGCAATCCAGGCAACATATATTTAAGAAAAATGGCTGAATCTCATTAGTAACAGCAAGCTTTATGGCACTTTAACTTGCTCCATGCCTGTCCCCTTTTTTCCAGCTCTGCATTAGCCTCAATAACCAACAACCTACTACCAATGGTGAAAACCATGAGACTGGTAGCCACAGAAAGAAGCAAAAGAAGCCTGTAGCTCCTTAAAAGCTTTATTCCCAAAGAACTGTCATTATTTGACCTATCTATTGCCATTATTTGACCTATCTAAGACTTCCCAGGAAGATTCCACTCATAAGGCTACTTGTATTGATCTCACCCAGGACTTGTTCAGTGTGAAAAGTCCCTTGGCAAAGACTAGAAGGCTCTTAAGAAAATTTCTTTGTAATCATGAGTTGACCACTAAGGAAACCAAGCAGAGACCTTAGTGGCCATAAACAATAAAGAGTAGGTACTCTGGAGAATCAGTTCACAGAAGACACTAAAAAAAATAAATAACAACAACATAAATCACAGAGGATGAGGTGAATCTGATTTCTAGAGATGCCACATTTTACAGCCTAAAACATTCAGTACTCAACAAGAAATTATGAGACTTACAAAGAAACAAGTATGGCCTATACACAGGAGGTTCAAGAAGCAAGAGATGAACACATATTTAATAACAGCTTCTCTGAGGAAGCTCTTATGCTAAATATACTAGGCAACTTTAAATCAGCTATTTTAAATATGTGCACAAAACAAAATATGACAGAACTAAAGGTAAATATGAGAATAATGTCTCTAATAAAAATATCAACATAGAAATTAAATTATTTTCTTTTCTTTTTTGGCTGGGGCTGGGTTTGAACCTGCTACCTCTGGGAAGCAGGGCCAGCGCCTTACTCTTTTGAGCCAGAAATTAAAATTTTTTAAAAAATCAAACAAATACTAGATTTGAAAAATATAAGTAAAATAAAAATTCAATAGAGAGGCTCAATAAAAAATCAGAGAACTTAAAGATAAATTAACTAAGATTATACAATCAGAGAAACAGAAAAAAATGAATAAAGCTGAACAGAGTCTCAGACAACCTGCTGGATGCCATTAGGCATAGCAACGCATGCATAAGGAGAGTCCCAAAAGGAGCAGGAAAAAGAAAAGAGTATTTGAAAAAATAATGCTGAGTGATCTGATCCCAAGCTATAAAGTAAATGCTGAAGTTAGAGAGGGGTTAGCTTCTTTGATCATATTCCTCTCACTCTTCCCTATACCTAAATCATTTAAGAGAGTGGAAAAGTTAAAGACTGCCTTAAACAAAAGGACAACACAGTGAAAAGAAAACCTGTTTCTTTCATTTATCAACATATTTTTCTCCTCCTTTACATACTAGAGAGTTCCATTATTATACATGGCTAGCCATTATAAACAAAAGCTTCCATCTTATTACAGACTTTTTGCTGAATTTTCTCTCACCTAAAACCAAATGTCCTGATTAATAAAGGCTATCAATGTCTAATGGATGGTGTGAACCCACTAGAAAAACAAATACCTGAATAATGCCTGTTAAATTACTATTAGGAATTTTATCCTACTATATGGTAACTGAGGAGAAGAAATATGTTTGGCAGTATCATTCAGTAGAACTACAAAGTCAACAATGAATCATGGCATATGTAAGAGTATATGTAGAGTACAAAAGTATATCTAGATCAGTGATTTTTAACTGGTGTGTTGCAAGAGGATCTTGTGCTGCAAAAAAAAAAAAAATTTTTTTTTCCTCTCATTTACTTAATTATTATATTAAGACATTTATACTCTGTACTAGCACCACAGTTGTGATCCCACTATTCACCCTCCCTCGAGCTGACCTCTGCCCTCCCCTCCCCCCTCCTCCATTTTGGGCCATAGTTGTGACCTATTCTTCATATGAAAGTATGAGTGATTATAAATTGGTTTCATAATAGTACTGAGTACACTGGACATTTTTTCTTCCATTCTTGAGCTACTTTACTAAGTAGGATATGTTCCAGCTCCATCCATGGAAACGTAAAAGAAGTGAAGATCATTAATTAAATTATTTTCAAAAGAAGCTCAAAGCATCATACGTATATTCTTAACTTTTTTTTATCAACATAATTTAAATGTACTGTGGAAGTTTAACTATAGGTTCAAGTGTGGCATGAGATAAAAACACTGATCTAAAGAAACTTCAGGAAAACACAAATTTGAGAATACCCCATTGCTATGATTTAGATATGTTTTGTTTGGGCTTGCCAAGCCTCATGTTGAAATTTGGTCCCCAGTGTTGGAGATGAAGCCTGGTGGGAAATGACTGCATAGTGGAGATCCCTTAGGATTGGTTTGATACCATTCTCACAGGAATGACTGAGTTCTCACTCTTGGTTCCTATGAGAACTGGTTATTGAAATAAGCCTGGCACCTCCTTCACTCTCTTGCTTCCTCTCTAGCCATGTGATCTGCACATGGGCTCCCCTCCCCTTTCCATCATGAGCAGAAGCTTTCTGAGGCCCTCATCAGTAGATGTTGGCACCATTCTTCCTGTACACCATGCAGAATCATGAGCCAAACATACTTCTTTACAGCAACACAAATAAGACATTGCTCTTAGACAAAAGTGGATGGCTAAGTTCACTAACTAGTTAAGTAACCTTAAATACTGCTCACTAACCTCCTAGCAAGTGCATTTAAATACATGCCAGGCACTTCATATCTCACTGAATTAATCTTACGAGGTTAGTATTATTGCCATTACCAAAAAAATCTTATAGTTTGTGTTATTCTTAAGTAGTTGAAAGGTCTATTATATACTATACTGATGATGACTAGTTTTTTCTCAATAATTCGGGAGAAATTTCAGATATTTACAATGTCACTTATTGCCATGGAATACTACAGATGTAAAAAACTAAGCAATCAATGACGTATGATGTGAGTTCCTTTTAAAAAAAAAAAAGTGCATTTCAATATGTTATTAAAAAATCTAGACTGGTAAACAGGCAAGAACAGATAAGAGCTTCCTTGTCTGGCTTTTGCAGATATGTAATTAGAGTTACTTAAATGTGACCTAATGATGTCTTCAATGATTGGGGAAATATAACTGGATTGAATTCTGCAACAGGTTGAGGACACTAATGGAAAAAACTGGTAAATTCCAAATAAAAGTCTCTAGAACTCCGAAAATAGAAATGCACCAATGTTGGTTTCTTAGTTTTGACTAATGCACCACGGTCATACACAAGATGTTAACAATGGAGGAAATTAAGGTAGGAGTGAACAGGAATTCTCTGCACTATCTTCACAATTTTTTTTTTTTAAGACAGAGTCTCACTATGTCAGCCTTCATAGAGCGCCATGGCGTCACAACTCACAGCAACCTCAAACTCTTGGGCTTAAATGATTCTCTTGCCTCAGCCTCCCAAGTAGCTGGGACAACAGGCAGTCACCACAACACCCAGCTATTTTTTTGTTGTTGCTGTTGCAGTTGTCATTGTTGTTTAGCTGGCCCGGGCCAGGCTCGAACCCGCCACCCTCAGTGCAGGTGACTGGCGCCGTGACCACTATGCTATGGGCGCCGAGCCTATCTTCACAACTTTTTTGTAAGTCTCAAATTAGCCTAAAATAAAAAGCTTATTTTAAAAAAATAATTAAACACAGGAGGAAATAAAATCACATGAGTAAGGGCTGGGCACTATGGCTCATGCCTATAATCCTAACACTCTGGGAAGATGAGGTCGATGGATCTCTTGAGCTCAGGAGGTCCAGACCAGCCTAAGTTTCTAAAAACAGCTGAGCATTGTGGCTGGCACCTGTAATCCCAACTACTCAGGAGACTGAGGCAAGAGAATCAATCACTTGAGTGCAAGAGTTTGAGGTTGCTGGGAGCTCTACTGAGGGTGACAAAGTGAGATTTTGTTTCAAAGAAAAGGAAAAAAAATCACATAAGTAAAAAACAAGAGAAACAGACAACAGAAACACAATTATGATGACAGAGACATTATATAAATACTGACTTAACAATGTTCAAGAGATAAGAGATAACTGAAAATTTTGGTGAAGAAATGGAAAGAAAAGAAACAAATAGTGTCAACTGCAGATTGTTTTTAAAGGTGAAAGGGGAAAATCACTATCCATATAGCAAATTGAGGACATCAAAATGAAAGTAACTAATGAGTGACAGATGAACACTATGCACCTCCACCTCTGAGACCTCAAGAAAGCAACACACACTGTGTAGCATTCAGCATTAGACTGGAGATCTAATCATGGAAAATATCAAACAAACCCAAAATTGGGACCATTCTGTTTTTTAAGAGAGAGAAATTTATTCTTTGAAAGTATCTACAAAGGCTGAAAAACTGTTTTGAATTAAATGAGATTAGAAAAGACACAACAATTAATGTAATATCTTATCCTGGACTAGATCCTGGAAAGGAAGGATAACAATTCTACAAAGGACATTACTGTGTAAATTAATGAAATTGGAAAATAGACGCTAGATTATATATAAGTACTGTTATCAATGTTAAATTGTCTGAAGGTAACTGGACTGGGATTATGGAAAAGAATTTGCTTTATCCTCAAAAAATATACATCAAACCAGTTAGGAGTAAAAGGGCACAAGTTATTTAACTTACTCTCAAAATGACTTTAAAAAGTGAGAGGCAGTTAGAGAGGGAGAAGGCAAAGCCATTTATGTATGTACAGAAAAGGGATGATAAAGCAAATGCAGTAAAACTAAGTAATTGTATAAAATTATGTGGAGTTCTTTTTACTACTGTTACAACCTTTCAGTAAGTCTAACATTATTTCCAAATTAAAAAAAAAAAAAAACAAATGGAAGTTCTAGAACTAGAAAAATATACAAAAACTAAAATTAAGAACTAAATGCAGTTAAGAGTAGATTAGTAAAAGCAATGTCTTGTGGAGTTTAAAATAAAAATAGAAGAAAAGAATCCAATGCTCTTGCAATGCCCAAGAGGAGGGTAAAAATAAAATTAATATCAAGTTTGATAACCTAAGGATTGATGTTTTAATCTTTTGGGTAACCAATGAAAAAAATCACACCAAGTTATTAGGGGTAAATGAGAAATAACAAAAAATGTTTTGATCAATGCAAAAGAAAAAGCAGCACAGAACTGGATAGGACAAAAAGAAAGTGTACAGCAATGTATTATATTTAAACTCAAATACACTAATAACTGAATTAACACAGATGAAAGTATTTCTTTCTTTCTTTTTTTTTTTTTTGTAGAGATAGAGTCTCACTTTATCGCCCTCAGTAGAGTGCTGTGGCGTCACACAGCTCACAGCAACCTCCAACTCCTGGGCTTAGGCAATTCTCTTGCCTCAGCCTCCAGAGTAGCTGGGACTACAGGTGCCTGCCACAACGCCTGGCTATTGTTCTGTTTTTGCAGTTCGGCCGAGGCCAGGTTTGAACCCGCCACCTTCGGTATATGGGGCCGGCGCCCTACTCGATGAGCCACAGGCACTGCCTGATGAAAGTATTTCTTAAGAGAAAAAAAACCTGTCTGAATGAATAAAAATAAAACTCAAAGATATGCTATTCACAGCATAAGCATATAGAAATACTGAAAGTAAAAGAATGAAATAAATCACACTTTGCCAGCACTAATTAAAAGAAAGCTGGAGTAGATATAGTAATATGAGACAAAGTCAGCTTTCAAAAAAAGGTATTATTAGAAATACAGAGGGACATTTCACAACAATAAAAGTCAACTCACCAGGAAAATATAACAACCCTAAATGTGAATGTTTAATACCTAAGATAGCTTCCAAATATAGTTGAACCTCTGTAAGTTGACCACCCAAGAGACCATAACAAACTGGTCAACATACAAAGGTTGTCAAGATAAGGAACCAGGACTACTGTACTGATAACATACATGTGATGCATGTCTATGAAAATGAGGTCAACTGAAGGAAGCGGGCAATGTAGGCAGGTGGTCAATTATGAAGATTGGTTATATTATATATAAAGTGAAAGGTGTTAGGAACCACCAGGAGAAACAGATAAATCCCTAATCATGCACAGGTAGTATTTTATCACACCTTTCTCAGCAAATAATTTTTTTTTTTTTTTGGTAGAGACAGAGTCTTACTTTATTGCCCTTGGTAAAGTGCTATGGCGTCACACAGCTCACAGCAACCTCCAACTCCTGGGCTTAGGTGATTCTCTTGCCTCAGCCTCCCGAGTAGCTGAGACTACAGGTGCCTGCCACAATGCCTAGCTGTTTTTTTGTTGCAGTTTGGCCAGGGCTGGGTTTGAACCCACCACCCTCGGTATATGGGGCTGGCGCCCTACCCACTGAACCACAGGCACTGCCCAACAGCAAATAATTTTTTTAAAATAAGAATATGAGGCTCGGCGCCTGTGGCTCAATGGGCTAAGGCGCCAGCCACGTACACCTGAGCTGGTGGGTTCGAATCCAACCCGGGCCCGCCAAACAACAATAACGACTGCAACCAAAAAATGGCCAGGCGTTGTGGCGGGCGCCTGTGGTCCCAGCTACTTGGGAGGCAGAGGCAGGAGACTCGCTTGAGCCCAGGAATTGGAGGTTGCCGTGAGCTGTGATGCCACAGCACTCTGTCCAGGGTGACAGGTTGAGGCTCTGTCTCAAAAAATAAATAAATAAATAAGAATATGAAATATTTGAGGACCATCATTAACAAAACTGACATACACTGCACCCAGTAACTACAAGATTAACATTATTTTCAGGCACATCTAAATATCCACCAAAACTGACTATATAAGGAACTATAAACAAATCTCAATAAATCTCAAAAGAAGAAAATAATACAAAACAGATCCTCTGATAATAGTATAATTAAGTAGAATTCAATAATAATAAGTGTGACATAATAAGAATATACACAATAGAACCTCCATAGTTGATCACCTCCCTACAATGACCTCCTCCCTAAAGTGACCTAATTTTCATAGACTAGATATGTACCACTACATGTACGTATTGGTATAGCAGGCTGACCACCTCTGTATGTTGACCAATTTGTTACTCTCTCTTGGTCAAAAAATATTTTAGCACATTATTCTTCAATATTTTCTACCAAAAACATATATATAGTTTTATTTACTTTAAAACCTAAAACTATTCCTTGTTTTAAAATTTAACCAAAAAAACCCACACTTCAGAAACTTTATTTTAATGGCTGTAAAAATTCAACTTATATTTCATATTCTGTATAAACCTTTGCAGATCGACTATTCTTATTTTTATTTATTTTGTTTTTGTTTTTGTTTTTGGCCGGGGCTGGGTTTGAACCCACCACCTCTGGCATATGGGGCTGGCACCCTACTCACGGAGCCACAGGTGCCGCCCTGTTCTTATTTTTATAGGTTCCCTCACAAGACAGTGCCTAAGACTTTTAATATTAAAAAAAGTAATTTATTTATTCAAAAAATGAATTTAGATTTGGAAGGTTTTTAATAAGTACATGAAGAGACATTGTTCTCATAAATTACTCTCATAAATTACAAATAAATTTTTCCTTCACAAACTTGCCCTTTACCTGAATGTTCCTGCTAAGTATTCAAGTCCTCCTATCTCTGAGTAAAGATGACAGCTTATAGAAATGTAAATTTTCTTTTTCTCTAAGTTAAATAAACCATTTAATAATAACTTAAAGTATTACAGCATTAATTCAAATCCCTAAAAGAACTTCTATTTCTAAAATATCACACACAATAAACGTAGCATAAATGTAGCATAGTCACTTACCACTTGATCTGTTTTTACGACTTGATTTTCCACCAGTAAGAAGCATCTTGAGACTATTCCGAAACATGGTTATGCTATTCTAGCACACAACTCTATAAGAAAATAAAGGAAAATACTTTTAAGAAAACTTGATTTTCTATCCAAAACACTACTAAGAATTTAAAATACACCACAAAGAATTATCTGTTTAAATATATAGTATGAAATTATACCTATATGATAGAAAGTTCATTAAACATTCAAATAGTTCCTTAAAAGTACATTATAATATTTTAACTATGCTAAGAAATAAAGGTAGATATTACTAAGAATACACAGAAATAGAAAATATCATTAGGTAGCCATACATATATACAGTCCACCTTTCATTTGACTATTACTTACACAATTTTCCCATATTTCTTACACATATACAAAAATTCTAGAAATGTATAGCACCTGCAAATTTTCTACTGGCCAAGCCATCTCCCAAGACTACTGACATACATGAATTAGTGCCTATCTTCTCTATGTCTCACTCCTATCAAAGAAACTCTTCTAACAGTACTTTGGATTAGATTCTCTTTCATCTTCTCAGAGACCTTTATCAAAAAATCACCTTGTTTTCTCTTTAATTCCAAACTTTACTTTTTCTCTCTACTGAATCGTTTCAATCACAACATAAATGTATTTTAGAATGTCCTGTCCATTTACAAACAAACCCCTCCTCCATACTACCTCATGGTTCAATTATTGCTCCTATATCCTTGCTCTTCTTCAAAGCAAAATTGCCCTAAAATGCTGTTAGTACTTGGTGTGTCCATTAGATTGAATACAGTAAATATGAAGTGGAACACAGAGAAAGTTGAAAAATACAGGAAAGTGTATTAGATGAATATGGAACCTACTGAAAAGTTCTGACATACGTATTATTGGAATGTCAAAAGAAAAGAATGCAAACTCTAGAAAGAAGAAATATTCAAAGAGATACAAACAAAAATTTTCTAACATTACTGAGAAACATGAAGCCACTTTTTTTTTTCCTTTCTTTTCTTCTGTCTGAGATAGTCTCTCACTCTATTGACCAGGTTAGAGTGCCCCGGCATCAGTCTAGCTCACAACAACCTCAAACTCTTGGGTTCAAGCAATCCTCCTGCCTCGGCCTCCTGAGTAGCTATGGCTACAGGTACCCACAACAAAACCTGGCCAATTTTTTTTTTTTTTTTTAAGTAGAGATAGGGTCTCACTTTGCTCAGGCTGGTCTTGAACTCCTAAGCTCAAACAACCCTCCTGCCTTGGCCTCCCAGAGTGTTAGGAATACAGGCATGAGCTACAATGCCCAGCCATGAAGCCACATCTTAAGCTTGTCAAACATGAGAAAATACATACAAAGAAAAACACTAAACTAGTCATAACCAAAATGCTAAAAACCAAAGACAAGGAAAATCTTTAAAACAGCTAGAAAACAAAATAAACACATTTAACATAGCAATGATCAACTGGGAGAAGAATCCCACCATCTCCCAATGTCACCATATACACAGTGCCTACTACAGAAAAATTCCAGTGTCCTCATAACCCTTAGGCCCACTTTGGAGAGCTGCTAGAAACTCATGTAGCTCCACTGCCCCAAATCAGGAGCACAAGGTATGCACTCCCTACTCCAACCCCATGAGCCAAGCTGATGCTTCATGATACCATCTTGAGACAAGTACCATCTCTGGAGTACACTCTTCTTCTGGGGGCCAATAGCCACTGCACCTATTCAGCACTTGGGCTCTATCTTTATTCTACCATGCCCACCCCAGTGGATTAACACCACAACCAAGCAGCACAGGACCTGGGCCCAGATCAACTGCGACTCTAGTCCTGCATAACAGGGAAACCAACTCCCACCATTTTCATTTCTAACCAGAGAACAGTCTGCCATTCCTACGCAGTGGGAACCCACCAGTGGATCAGCCAAACTGCTGTATGGCATATCCCAAGCAGGAGAGATTATCAAACCTCTGGGCAGCTGACACACTCCCAGGAGGTACAGTAGCTATGCATCCACACCCAAGACCTGAAAAACAGTCCAGTGATACCCCACAATTTGCAGATAAGTCCCTACTCCACCCAACAGCCTTGTACCCACAATCAAGGCCTCAGAAACAGCTGTTTGGTGCACCTCTGGAAGATACATCACTAAGTAGGCCAAGCACCTCCAAAGCTCATATCCCAGGCCTGAAAAGCACCCCAGTGAGACACTCTTGGCAGACGTGTCTGTGCACTATGTGAATAACCATACACCCATGTCTCGGGCCTGAGAAATAGCCCTATGGGCCACTCCCAGGTGGCTGAGCAGCTTTGTACCCCTCTCCTGGGTATGAGAAGCAGCCACATAGGCTACCCTCAGCAGACATGCCCCCCATATCAGCCAAGAAGCCATATGGCTACATTCTGGCTACATCCCAGTCCCAAGCAGACATAACTCTAGGCCAGCTGAGCAGATGAGTCCCAGGTCTGAGAAAAAGGTCCATGGGGTGTCCTTGAGAAACATGCTTGTAGGTAGCCTTGTACTTGCAGCCCATGCCTTAGAAACAAGCCCCATGGGACACTCCAACTAGACATGTATTCAGGTCAACTGAAAAGCTATGAAACCATGTTCAGGCCTGAGAAACAGGCCTACAGGCTTCTTCTGAAGGCATGCTCCCAGACTAGACGAAGAACCAGTTGCATATGCTCCTGGCCAGAGGGACAGCCCCAAGGTGCACACAAGCCCCTCTGATCTGAGAAATAGCCCAACAAACCCAACCCCAGCAAAGCTGCATGACTGCCACCACAAACTCTCTCAGCCTAGCTCACTTAGATACTCTCAAACATCACTAACATGGATTACTGCTAAAGAAACTACACAGAAACTACACTACTGGGTCCACCTACAACCAAAGCCAACACATCCCACCAAACTAACACCCCAATACCTATTCACACTAATTCACAAAGTTAGAAGAGGCAGCTTATCTACCAGCTACACAGAAATCAATGTAGGTACACATCAAATATGAAAAAGCAAGGAAACATGACATCTCCAAAGAAACAAAAATTCTCCATCATCAGATTCCTATCATAAGGAAATAAATAGAATCACAGAAAAAATTAAAATAATAATCTTAGAGAAACTCAGTGAAATACAAGAGAACAGGGATAAATGATTCAATGAAAATTAGGAGAACAATTCATGATTTGAATGAGAAATTCAACAAAGAGATATCATAAGAAAGATTCAAGGGAAACACTGCTGGCTTGCAGGGCAGCGAGGTGGTGGCGAGACAGCTCAGCTGAGCAGCTCACAGCACGGGCTTGGCGGGGGAGGGGCGCGAAATATAAAAAAAAAAAAAAAAGAAAGAAAGAAAGATTCAAACAGAAATCCTCCAGCTGAAGAAGTCAACAAATGAAATAAAAAATAAACCTGAGAGCTTCAATTATAGAGGAGACCAAGAATGATAATTCTGAAATTGAAAACAAATCATCTGAAATAAAACAGGAAGGAACCCCCCCCCCAAAAAGGGGGAAAGAAAAAGGATAAAAAATAATTAAGAAAGCCTATGGGATTTATGGGACACCATGAAAGGAACAAATATTCATATTATGGGAATTCTGGAAGGAGAAGAGAAGAAAGTGTAGAAAACATATTTAATGAAGTAATAGCTGAAAACTTCCAAATCTTAGGAGAGAGATGAACATCCAGGTCCAGGAAGCTCCAGGTACACATTCAACCCTACCAGGTTCTCTATTAGGCACATTACAGTCAAACTGTCAAAAGCCAAAGACAAGGAAAAAACCAATTAAAGCAGCAAGAGGAAAGTGTGAAGTCACTCACAAGGGAATCTCTAATGGAAGATTTCTCAGTAGAAACCTTACAGGCCAGGAGACAATGAGATATATTCAAAGTACTGAAAGAAAATAACCACCAACTGAGAATACTATACCAGCAAAGCCATCCTTCATTAATGAAAATCCTTCACAGACAAGCAAAAATACCAGTAGACCAGCCTTACAAGATACACTCAAGGGAGTCTTTACATCTGGAAATGAAAAGATGATAACCACAATCATGAAAGCATGTGAAACAACTCTTTGGTGCAAGGTGCAAGGACAATTAAGTTTGTGAATTTGGCTACCATGTGCTTACACTGGCAGCACTGTACAAACAAGTTGGTAAAGTTTCATAACACTGGCTTATCAGTGCCTCACAGCTGTGTTCATGTCAATGTGTGACAGTTTCTTGCTGAGTGGCATTCATTATTGTTGTGTGTTTTTGTGTGCCATTGTAAGAGCTTGAGTAAGAGCAAAAAACATTCATAAATTTCTTGTTAAGCTTGGCAGGAGTGGAAGTGAAACCAGAGACATGTTAGCCCAAGTTTATGGAGATAATTCTATGAATTAGAAAATGGCAGTGTAGAATTGGATTAAACAGTTTCCTGAGGAGAGAAAAAGCATCACTGATGAAGAAAGGTCAGGGTAGCTAGAAATGAGCAGAACTGATGAAAACATCACAAAAATCTGTCGAATTGTATGTCATCATCATGGCTATGAGAAGCATAGCAGATCAAGTAAACATCAATAGAGAAATAGTTAAGAAAATCTTGGCCAACAATTCATGGCTCTTGCATCATAACAATGCACCAGCTTATACAACATTGTTTGTGAGAGAGTTTTTAGCCAGTAAACAAATAACTGTATTGGAACATCCTCCCTTACTCACCTGACCTGACATTTTTCTTTACTGAAAGATAAAGGAAATACTGAAAGGAAAACATCTTGATGACATTCAGGACATCAAGGATAATACTATGACAGTTTTGAAGGCCATTCCAGGAAAAAAGTTCCAAAATTGCTTTAAAGGGCAGACTAGGTACATAGCTTCCCAAGCAGAATGCTTTGAAAGTGACTGTAGTGATATTCAGCAATGAGATATGTATCACGTGTTCTAAAATGAGTTCACAAACTTAAGTGTCAGAGTCATATAGCTGATACACAAAGGAAGAGAAAGGATTCAAATCTTATCACTATAGAAAACCATCCAATTGCAAAAGTAAATAATAAGAGAGGAAGTAAGGTAGGAAGGATATACAAAAGAACCAGAAAATAATAAAATGAGAGGAGTCCTTACATATAAACAATAACCCTGAATATAAATGGATTACATTTCCATTTAAAAGATAAAGACTGCTTGAACAGATTTTCTTTTTAAAGACCAAAGTATATGTTGCCTATAAGAAACTCATGTAACCTGTAAAGACATATTCACGCTGAAAATGAGATGGAAAAGATATTCTCTGAAAATGGAAACCAAAAGCAAGCAGGAGTAGCTATATCAGAGAAAACAGACTTCGAGTCAAAAGCTCTAAAAAGAGTCAAAGAAAGACATTATATAATAATAAAGGGATTAATTCAGCAAGAGAATAAAACAATTACATATACAACCAACACCACAGAACCCAGATATAAAAGACAAATATTAGATCAAAAGGGAGAGAAAGACTCCAGTACAAGAATTTTGAAGACTTCAACATACCACTCTCAGCACTAGAAAGGTCATCTTGATAGAAAAATCAACAAAGAATCACTGAATTTAAGCTACAACACAGACCAAATGTACTTCGTAGACATTTACAAAACAATTCACCCAACAGTTTACAGAATATACACTGTTTTCACCAGCACATGGAACATTCTCCAGGATTGATCATGTTAGGACACAAAATAATGCTCAAAATGTTTTTAAAAATAGAAATCATACGAAATATTTTATCTAATTACAATGCAATAAAACCAGAAATCACTAACAAGAGGAACATTCAAAACTTTACAAATATGTGAAAATTAAACAATATGCTCCTGAACAACCAATGCGTGAAAGAAAAAATTAAGAATGAAATTTTGAAATTCCTTGAAACAAATGAAAATCAAAACACAACATACCAAGACCTATAAGACAAAGCAAAAGCAAAAGAGACAAAGTTATAGCAAAAAATGCCTACATCAAAGAAACTAAAAAGATTTCAAATAAACAACCTAATGATGAATCTCAAAGAACTAAAAAAGTAAAAACAAGCCAAACCAAAAGTTAGTAGAAGGAAAGAAATAATAAAGATCAAAGAATAAATATAAAATAAAATTAAGACCAAAAGAAAAAAAAAAGAACAATGAAACAAAAAGTTAGCTTTTATAAAGATAAGTAAAATCAACAAACCATTAGCTAGACTAAGAAAAAGAAAAAGAGAGAAGACCCAAACAAAATCAGCAGTGAAAAGGGAAATACCACAATGGATACCACCGAAATACAAAGCTTCATCAGAGACTACTATGAACAACTATATGGCAATTGATTTAAAAACCCAGAGAAAATGGATAAATTCCTGGCATATACAATCAACACAAATCAAACCAAAAAGAAACAGAAAACCTGAACAGACCAATAATAAGTCACAGACCAAGAAAAAGAATGAATGGGTAAGACCAAGAACAAGAATAAATGGGCAATAACAAGTCTCCCAACAACAGCAACAAAAAGTACATAACTAAATGGCTTCAATGCTGAATTATACTGCAGTGGTTGCAACCTTTTTAGCACCTTTTTAGGGACTGGTTTCATGGCAGACGATCTTTCCATGGACAGGGAAATTGGGAGGTAGATGGGGTGGGGTAGAGTTTAGGTAGTGATGTGAGCAATTGGGAGTGGATGTAAATACAGGTGAAGTTTCATTCACTCACCCAACACTCACCTCCTGCTTTGTGGCCTAGTTCCCAATAGTCCACGAGCGGAACATTTTTGGCAGCAGAGACAAGTTTCACAGAAGACAATTTTTCTACAGACTGGGGGGAGGGTGGCCAGAGTAAGGGACATGAAACAGGAGGTGGAACTCAGGTGGTGATGTGGTGCAGCCCAGTTCATAACAGCCCATGGACTGATATGGTCCATAGCTCAGGGGTTGGGGACCGCAAGTCTACCAAACTTTAAAGGGAAATTAATTCCAATTCTTCTCACACTATTCCAAAAAATTGAAGTGGAAGGAATTCTTAACTTATTATACAAAGTCAGCATAACTCTGGAATCAAAACCAGATAAGGACACAACAAAAAAGGAAAATCATGGGTTAAGATCCCTGCTGAACACAAGTACAAATATCCTCAACCAAATACTAGCAAATGAAACCCAATACATACAAAAATAATAATAAACCGTGATCAAGTAACATTTATCCCAGGAATGCAAGGATGGTTCAACATATACAAATCAATAAATGTGATATATCACATCAACAGAATAAAGAACAAAAACCATATGATAATCTCAATAGATGCAGAAAAATCAATTGATAAAATTCAACATTCTTCATGATAAAAACTCTCAGCAAATTAAGTATAAAAGGAAAAGTACCTCAGCACAACAAAGGCCATATATAGGGGCTTCCCATTGGGTTTCCTCCCTCAGCTGTGGGAGGTTCTATTCCCACTCCTGTTCACCCTCTTTGGCTTGTCGTGCTTATCAATCTTTCTCACTGTCAATAAGCTATCTTGTCATAAATAAATAAATAAATATCATATACAACAAACCCACAGTCATCCTGCACAGGGAAAGTAGAAAGCTTTTGATCCAAGAATGAGAACAAGACAAAGATGCCCACTTTCACCGCTCTTATTCAACACAGTACTGGAAGTTCTAGCCAGAGCACTACAAAACTGCAAGAAGAAAACAAGAGATAGTTTTTCTATTTTTAGTAGAGACAAGGTTTCACTCTTGCTCAGGATGGTCTCAAACTCCTGAGCTAAAGCAATCCACCTGCCTTGGACTCCCAGAGCGCTGGATTACTGGCATGAGTCACTGTGCCCAGCCCCAAAAAGGTCTTAATTTATGATTATTCAAACATTTGATTATTTGTCTCCTTTTGTGGACCCCCTTTGGTTCTCACTGTTAAAATGCATTCAGTTGATGTTGCTCTTGAGACAATCTATAATAATATCACTTAAAGGAAAAATATTGTGCAATACAATGACAGACCAAGAAGGAAAGGAGAAAACTTAAATGAGAAAAACAAAGTTACCAATTGAAAAGGAAAAGGTTTTGGCAGCTCCCATGGTTCAGCGGGTGAGGTGCCAGCCAAATGCACCCAGGCTGACAGGTTCGAATCCAGCCTGGGCCAGCTAAACAACAAGGACAACTAGGAAAAAAAAAAAAAAGAAATAAAGAAAGGAAAGGAAAAGGTTTTTTTCCCCCAAAGGAATGCAGCACCCATTTCTCATAAGATTAAAAATTCGAGTTAAAGCTCGGTGCCTGTACCTCAGCAGCTAGGGCGCCAGCCACATACACCAAAGCTGGTGGGTTCAAATCCAGCCCAGGCCTGCCAAACAACAATGACAACTCCAACCAAAAACTAGCCAGGCGTTACGGTGGGGGCCTATAGTCCCAACTACTTGGGAGGCCGAGGCAAGAGATTCGCTTAAGCCCAAGAGTTGGAGGTTGTTGTGAGCTGTGATGCCACAGCATTCTTCCCAGGGCAACACAGTGAGACTCTGAATCTTAATTTTTTTTTTTTTTTGAGTTAAAGGTACTGGGATATACTCACTATGAACAGACTCTCAGCTACATTTATTTTTAAC
Organism: Perodicticus potto; assembly: GCA_963574655.1. NCBI lineage: Eukaryota > Metazoa > Chordata > Mammalia > Primates > Lorisidae > Perodicticus > Perodicticus potto. Next base: position 10,093 of record CAUYRH010024665.1, on the reverse strand, counting down.
ATCTCTGAGTCTATTGCAAATAATCTGCTTGCTGGGTGCTTTTATGACATTCTTACATAGAAACATAATGTAAATTAAACAAGTTTGATCCAATTAAAATGTAACTAGTTTTATAAAAATATCCAGAGTTGTTAATAAAGCACCAAGAAAAAAAGAGACCCTCACAGGGAGGACTCAGATCCTTCTTACAAGGTCACCCTTCTATAGTTTCCTCTAATAGGATCTCCAGAATAACAACAGTCATCTTTGACATGTCCTACCTATACATAGTATAATCTTAGGCCTGTAGAACATTGCTATGGTGACCATACCCAAATGCCATTTTTCATCATAAATAGTTGAGACATGTAAAAAAATTTCATCGCTTACTCTTAAAAAGGTAACAAAAAAATTTTGATTTTTCCTTTAAGAAAGCCTCTATTTTATAATATACCATTAAAATTTAGATGTTCTCTTCAGTAAACACTGATAAGTAGTTTAGACTGGAACAACCAAAGAACTGGATAGTAGCTAAGATTATCCGCAAATACTGTATTTTTTTTTCACTTGAATGTAGTATTTATTTTAAGAAAACACTATACCAAAAAATGTATATAAATGAAGGCCCCCCAAAAAATAGTTGTAACTAGGTTTATGAGTTGAAGTGGCCAAAGACCACAGTAACTGAAAACATTTCTAAGTATAATGTAAACATAAATGGAATAATGTGAAACATCAAGGTACTCTATTCTACTGTATTGCTACTTTCACCCTTAACATATCTTTCCTTTTGGAATAACAAAAAGCAGCATATTATTTTCTTAACTTTATGCCATCAAATCCATTTATACAGATGCTTGACATTCAATTATACAAAATCAATTTGGATCAAGACAGAAAATAAATGTTGCTATGTAATTAATGAAAACAAATAAGATGTTAAAAAGATAACTATAAGAATACCGAGGGTTGGACACGGTGGCTCATGCCTATAATCCTAACACTTCAGAGGTGGAGGCGGGTGAACTGTCTGAGCTCACAGGTAGGTTCAAGACCAATCTGAGCCAGAGCGAAACCCCATCTCTAAAAAATACCCAGGTGTTGTGGTGGGTGCCTGTAGTCCCAGCTACTTGGGGAGGCTAAAGGAAGATAATCACTTGAGCCCAAGAGTTAGAGGTTGCTGTGAGCTTTGACGCCCTGGCACTCTACCAAGGGTGACAAAGTGAGATTCTGTCTCAAAAAAAAAAAAAAAAGAATACCCACATACATGCAGGATTCCTACTTATATAGATGTGATGAATAAAATATCAACACATTCACTTAGATACTGATTTAATCCACAGATCAAGACCATATTTTCAAAGTTTTTTAAGGATACCTGGACAATGCAAAAGTTGGAGAGAAAGGAGCTGAGGCACAATATATGCTTGCTAAACCAGAACTATGTTTATTCAGCTAGTGAATACACAGAGTAATAAATTTTTACTTTATGATAGCAATTAGGCTCATGAACACCCAGAAACAGAAAATAAGGGCTTTAAATGTAGTTATAAAGGGCAGACTGAGGTGCATTTACTCAAAATTTGGGGTTCATTAAGTGGTAGCAAATAAAATAAAATCATTCCTCAGACAAATGCACATTTTTCAGTGTACATATGATTGGGAGGGAAAGGGGAGAAGAATGTGCATTAACTAGGGAAATCTACCAAGCTACATATCAATGATCTGTTAAACCAAACAGTTTGAAGACAAGGGAAATATTCTAATATAATTTCAGATTATGTTTCATTTGATTAAAATAGACCTTAAAGTTGCTTTGCCATGTGAAAAGTTTACTATAATAATTTTTCACTTAAACACTTAGACTTGAACTCCAGGACTAAATATTATAGAATTATCTGTTTTTAATCTGTAGATTAGCTAAAAAGTAACAATTTAAAAACTATAACTCTTACATCAGTGAACCACTTCTAATGGTTAACTGTTAGTACGCAACTAGTACAACAACAAATACAAAGAGTTAATGAATCCCTGCATTCATTCAGTCTTCTGTGCCTGAGCTAGAATGCAGAATTACAAAGGACAACAGTCACTGGTAAAAGCTTCAGGACAAAATGTGCTTAGTTATAGTTCTCAAGTTTGTTTGGTGAAAGTATAGGGCAAACATACTAATGAAAACCATTACAGTAAGAGTGAATTTTGTGTTAAATTGTTCATAGATGTCACCTTAAGCAGAAAAGTTTTAATAACATCTGTGACTTATTAGGCATTTCCAGCGTCTACATCATTAGTGTTGCAATTTTAAGAGGACATCTCCATATGGTTATTGTTTGTTTCTACTTTGTCTCCTACATGTGGCTTTTTCCTCTTCTTGGTGCTTTTCATAATGTGCAAAGTCATCAAAGATTGAGGTGGCATGCTTAAAAGTAGCAATTATTTTAATCACTTGCTTATAGTTTTTTCTAAGGGCACCTCTTGTCCCTTAAATAGGTAACTGGTCTGTAGTCATTATTTTCTAAGTAAATATGCTGTAATCAGTCATTTGGAACATCTTTGACAAAGATTCATTTAACTTCAAATTTGCCCTTCCACTTATCCTGAGACCAGACATCAGCATATGCATTATATAATCCACAAAGGACTTCATTTCAGCCATTCCACAAAAATGTTCACTGCCATCCACAATGAAGAGTAAAGTGGGCTTTTCCCACTCAGGGAACAGGTAAAGTGCATACAAACACTTACTACCATGCTTAATGCTACACCAGATAGTGTAATGGAATGATGAATCTCATTCTCAGAGTAGCTTTTAATTATAAATACACGTCCACTCTTCAGGTTCTAGTCAAAGTCATTGGAATTATAGTTGTTTATGACTTTAAGCTTTTCCAGCACTGGATACACTTCTACTCTAGAAAGTGAAGCACTGAGAGGTATAACACCTAAACCAAAGTTTTCACTGCCCACTCCACTATTCTGGATGAAGTCCACTATCCTGTTCTGAAGAGCTACCCAGAGACTCTGAAGCTGTTGCTGTTGAGACTGCACTTGATGAGGCTGAACGGGCTGGGGTCCTTGTTATTGCTTTGGTTGTGCTGGCTGTGACTAATGCTCAGGCAGTTGGTTTTGCACTAATACTGGTGGCTGAATTAATGACTGAGGCTACTGGATTATAGTTTAAAGAGGCAGAACTAGTTAGGCTGGTGAAGCCTTTACCACTAACCCCTTTACAACTCAAGTTCCAATATTCATATTGTATTTTATAGAAGGTGGTAGCATAGCAGAATCCCCAATTCTCCCACTGCCCTCAGGTTCAAGTTTTGATTGAGATTTGCCAGGCTTTCTGGGAACAGCAACCCAGGAGGTTGATTTAAGTGCTGCACTGCTAACCGGAGGCACACTGTTTGCAATGCTGGTCATACCACTCCCAGTCATGGCTGTTTTGTCACTGCAGCTGTCAGGTCACTACCAATCTGCAGTCTGGAAATACCTTACTCAATACTGCTAAGGCCAGTCACCTTACTCAAAGTATCACTGCCAAATCCAACCTATCCATCAGTAATACTTTCCTCAAGAGAACTAAGTGCTACTATAAGCAGAAATTTGTGTTGACTATCTGAGATCAACTCATCCCCTACATAAAGAAATCAACATTATCAAGAAAAAAGTTAAACCTATGCTGAACAAAAAATGGAGGGGTATTTCCTATCGCCCCATGTGGACAAAAATACCACTGGTACATAATGATGTTCTCCATATGACATGAAGAGTAAATTTTGTGTTTAAGTGTTCAAAGATGTCACCTTACACACACACAAAAAAGCTCTAACAATATCTTCTTTGACTTATCAGGCTTTTCCAAAAGTTCTTCACTTGTTCATAGGTTGTCAGATACTGGTCTCCAGCCATGGATCACCATGTTGCTTCCCCAAGAGAAGATGGAAATCCAACTGATGGAGCACAGTAACTAGGAATGTATGGATTGAAAATTGGTGGATAATTGTTACTCTGATTTGTCTGGCTACTTAAGTATGGCTCAAAATCATCATCATTCACAGCATCTTGTTGATGAATCATTTTGTACTAAAACTAAAAGCAGGTAACTCAAAATATTTAGCATTTCAAATAGCTTTGCAAAGTACCACCTCCCCATGGCTCTATCTTTATTTCCTTGCCCTTCAGGTCTCTGATCCATGCTACTGGCTGGCATTCTTCATCACAACTGGAGAGAAACTACTGCTACTGTCTAGGCCTCTCCCCATGTACCCACAGCTGCTGGTTGCAGCCCTTGACCATATGATTATACCAGCTGCCACAGGCCCAGAAACCAAAATGAGGGTCTCTTATTTAGAAGTCCATGGAAAGGGCCTTTCTTTTCCACTTGCATACTCCTCATCCTTTTCTTCCTTTCTTCTTTTTAGAGGTGGGGTCTCATTATGTTGCCCAGGCTAGACCAAACTCCTGGGCTCAATTGATCCACCTACCACAGCTGCCCAGGTGGCTTGGGACTACAAGTGCACACCACTGCACTCAGCTTGAAAATGAATTGGGCAAGGTGAACAAAGGTAACTTTTTTTGCAGAGTCTCATATAAATGAGAAAAACAAAATGGGATGATAGCTGGAAGAAATAGGGGCAAGAGAGAATTTCTTCTAGATGAAAGAAGTCACAGTATGTTTTTATGCTGCTGACAGTAATCCAAAAAGGAAGAAAAAGGGAAGAATTATAGCAACAATGTCTTTGAGGAGGAGTGGGCTCTAAAGGACATTAGGAGGGAAAGGTCTTCAATAGAGGAAGACAGTTAATTCAAAATAACATTAGTAAAGATGCAATTGATGGGAAGATTGTTTTTATTTTCTTATTTATTTATTTATTTTCTTTCTTTTTGAGACATAGTCTTACTACATCGCCCTCGGTAGAGTGCCATGGAGTCACAGCTCACAGCAACCTCAAACTCTGGGCTCGAGCGATTCTCTTGCTTTAGCCTCCCAAGTAGCTGGGACTACAGGCGCCCACCACATGTTTTTATATTCTTAATGAAACAGAAAGCAAGGTTATCAGTTGAGGAAGAGAGTAGAAAAGGAAATACTGAAAATCTGAGTGGAGTGCAAGGATGTAAGTAAGCAAAGAGAATGTGAAAGAACCAGGATAATGTAGTTGGACAGTTGAATAGCACTAAACAATGAATTTAAAGTCATCCTCTTGTCAAGAATTTAAACAGTTGTTTTGCTCCAGCCATATTCACTTATAAGTATACACATATAAAACAGGTAGAGCTGATTTCAGTCAGGGTTTTGCTAAGGAAGAACAACCCACAAAGAATGGTCAAGGGGGCTGAAAGTAGATTCATGTACAGCAAGCATAATGACAAACTGTGGGAATTCAGCTAGTCAAAAGAAGAAGTGAGGATGTAAGGGTACTGTGAAATAGAAAAGGTAATGAAAATGAAAAGGTCCCAGTAAGGTCAAAGAATTAGTGTTGTTGGGTACTAGAATTGAGCCCAAAAACTAGAAGGTACTAGTTAAAGAATAAAATATCAGAAACTGATACTAAACAAAGTTGTGATTATTAGTGATAGGTAATAATAAATTCAAAGACAGTAACTCGCAATTCCGGCTGCACATTAAAGTCACCTTGGAAAATTGTTAAAAATGACATCCCAGGCCACATCTGAGACTAATCAAACCAGAATCTTTAGGAGAAAGCATTTATAGTTTTTCAAAGATCTCCAGTAAATACAGATGCGCTGAGGATTTAAAAATATCTGCATAGGCTCGGCGCCTGGGGCTCAACGGGCTAAGGCGCCAGCCACGTACACCTGAGCTGGCGGGTTCGAATCCTGCTCAGGCCTGACAAACAATAATGATGGCTGCAATCAAAAAATGGTCAGGCGTTTTTTTTTTTTTGAGACAGAGCCTCAAGCTGTCACCCTGGATAGAGTGCCGTGGCATCACAGTTCACAGCAACCTCCAGCTCTTGGGCTTAGGTGATTCTCTTGCCTCAGCCTCTTGAGTAGCTGGGACTACAGGTGCCCACCACAACGCCCAGCCATTTTTTGGTTGCAGCCATCATTGTTGATTGGCGGTCCTGGGCTGGATTCAAATCCGCCAGGTCAGGTGTACATGGCTGGTGCCTTAGCCCGTTGAGCCACAGGCGCCGAGCCAACAGCTGAACATTCTTAATCTGAAAATCCAAAAGCCAAATGCCCCAATGAGCATTGCCTTTGAATGTCATGTCAGCACTCAAAAAGTTTCAAATTTTGGAGCGTTTAAGGATTTTGGATTTTCAGATAAGAGTTACTCAACCCGCAGAAGAATCATCTATCTAGATACTAAAATAATTACAATAGAGTGGTAGGACAGTGACAATGAGCCCAGAAGATATATAAATGCAGAAATGAGAAGTAAAGAGAATGTCTCTGTTCTCAATAAGAGGAGCCACCTCTAAAGAACACAGTGAAAGGAGGACCCTCAAGAAGAGAGGCAGGCTTCTATTAGAGCAAGGAGATAAAGGTACTGTTCGGAGAGAAAGTTAAAAATAAACGGAATTATGGGGCAGCACCTGTAGCTCAGTGAGTAAGGCGCCAGCCCCATATAACGAGGGGAGTAGGTTCAAACCTAGCCCCGGCCAAACTGCAACAAGAAATAGGTGGAGGTTGTGGCGGGCACCTGTAGTCCCAGCTACTCGAGAGGCTGAGGCAAGAGAATCACCTAAGCCCAAGAGCTGGAGGTTGCTGTGAGCTGTGATGCCACAGCACTCTACTGAGGGCAATAAAGTAAGACTCTGTCTCTGTAAAAAATAAATAAATAAATAAAAATAAAGGGAATTGTTCAGATGACTGACCACTCCAGAGGCACAGAGTAAGATGAAAATTAGGGTCAGATAAGAAAGATTGAAAGAATTTCCTAGCGGAGGAGAAAAAGGCCAAGAAATCTCAGAATGTAACCCACTGTATTTCTTAACATTGCAGAAAAACAAAAGAAAAAGCTTTGTGAAATTAGAAAAAGCTTTCCTGAACCCAGCCACATTCTAGAATATTTAAAAATTCATTTCAAAAAAGAGAATCACAGAAAAGTATCAAGATCAATGCCATACAAAGTTATTATAAGAAAAGTGAGCATAACCAGCAGAATAACATTCCTGTAATGAAAATACACCAGAAAGGCATGCCCACATAGCTAGTCAAAACCATAAAATTCCATTTCAAAATAAATCAAAACATCTTAGGGCAATGATATAGACATGAAAGAATAAAAGAAATAAAAATTATTAAAAACTCAAAATAAGATGATATAAACTAGTAAAGAATTAAAAATAAAAGGAAAAAACCATTTCAGAAATGAAGACAAGACTGAATAAGAACAGATAATCCCTTAAGAAGAACAGAAGGTAAAAAAGAATAAAATCTTAAAAATCAATATGAAACAAAAAGATAAAAAGGATTTGAGAAAAAATAACAAATACTGAAGACAGGTAAAAGAAGATTGAATATACAGATAATATAATAGGAGCCCTTGAAGAAAAAAATTAAAGGAACAGAATAGTAAAAACGGGCGGTGACTGCGGCTCAGCGAGTAGGGTGCCGGCCCCATATACCGAGGATGGCAGGTTCAAACCCGGCCTCAGCCGAACTGCAAAAACAGAAAAATAGCCGGGAGTTGTGGCAGGCACCTGTAGTCCCAGCTACTTGGGAGGCTGAGGCAAGAGATTCGCCTAAGCCCAGGAGTTGGAAGTTGCTGTGAGCTGTGTGACGCCACAGCACTCTACCGAGGGTGATAAAATGAGACTCTGTCTCTACAAAAAAAAAAAAGAATAGTAAAAACAATAATTCAAAACAACTTTCCTGAAATTAAAAAAAAACAAACAAAACTGAAACTACATTTTGGAAGACCACACTGTGTAACTAAGAATATCAACTCAGAATGACCAATTACTGAAATGACATATTCCAATAAAGTTACTTAACTTTAATGAATAAGAAAAAAAATGAAGATGGGGGTCAGAGAACAGAAAACAGAACTATACAGATAGGAATTACAGTCCAAGAAATGAGAGACGAACTGGCAGTACTGAGTTTTTAATGATATAAAAGGGATAAAGTGAACAATGAGATTAAACCTGAAAATTTCAGAACATACAAGGATAGTAAAATTGTATGTGTAAAAGGGAGAGAAAAAAAAAAGTTACTTATAGAGAGTCAGCCACATCAGACTTTCATCTCCTGTACAAGAAGCTTAAAGCCAGTGGAATAACATGAATACTATAGACTATGATCCATGACCACTATATCTGATCAGAATAATACTCACTGATCAAGACAAAAGATCACTTCATTCAAGTAAGGATTCAGAAATTATGCCACATATACTCTGAAGAAATTATTCCAAAGTTCTATCAAAATTTTTACATCTACTGAAACAGACATAGGGCTCTTTTTTCCATTCTCCATCATTCCCAGAATTATAGCTGGCAATAAAGATATGGCTAGTTCCAAGAACAATATAACACACAACCAGTCCTGAAAATGGCACAGAAATGGCTTCAAGCACTCATAAGGAATGCCTAATTTTGCCACGAAGCACAACAAGAAGTTCCTCAAATGTCAATCTATGGGACAGGATTAGGAAAAAAAAAAAGTAAGTCCTCAAAAAGATTCAGACCAACATTTTCAAGGTAATGAGTATCTGTATAGAGGCCAATAGGTGCCCATTAAGCCCAAAGCTATCAAATATGATCTTTTAAAAGGTGCTAGCCCTAAATTGGATGATATTAACCCTGTCATCCATCCCAGTCTCTGTAAGTTTGCTAATGTCCACATTGTCAATGTACCAAGCTACGGAAACCATAGGCCAGTATGAGGTCAAGGCTAAAGACACAGGACCCACAAGGTCCTTCCAAAGATTACAAAATAAAGACTTTTGTCTATCAACTCTGAAGACTAAAGAATTATACAAAAGTTGGATTGCTGTCTACATGAGCAAGCATATCCTTAAGCCATTTTGTATAAAACAATACAAAGCCCCCCAACTCTCCCCTCAAAAGAGAGATAAACATATAGCTTTTAACTTCTTAATTTGTTAATATAATAAAATGTTAATATTTTAATGTCCTTACCATCCTAGAATAAAGCCTACTTAATCATGATGCACTGTCTTTTAAATATACTGATGAATTTATTTTGCTAATATTTTATTTAAAATGTTTGCTTCTCTGTCACAAGAGTGAAGTAATGTTTATAACAGAAAAAAAAAAAAACAATGGAAACAAACTTAACATCCATCAGTTGAGGAATAGCAGAATAAGTTACAGTACAGTGTGGCATAAAATATTCTTCAGCTTTATTTGAGTTCCATCTACTGTAGTGACAGACATGATACATTGTCAAATGAATAATGCAAGTTACTAAGAAATGTAAGTAATATGATCCCCACTTAATTTTTAAAAAGCCTGTGTATATGTGTATATATGTTCATTTTTTTTTTGAATAAAAATGAAAAAATACTTATCACCAGGTGGTGCCTGTGGCTCAGTGAGTAGGGCGCCCACTCCATATACCGAGGGTGGTGGATTCAAACCAGGCCCTGGGCAAACTGCAACAAAAAAACAGCCAGGCGTTCTGGCCAATGCCTGTAGCCCCAGATACTCCAGAAGCTGAGGCAAGAGAATCGCCTAAGCCCAGGAGTTGTAGGTTGCTGAGAGCTGTGTGATGCCACAGCACTCTACCAAGGGTGATAAAGTGAGACTCAGTCTCTACAAAAAATAAATAAATAAATAAATAAATAAATAAAATAAAAAATACTTATCACCAAAGTACTAGTTAATGTTGGCTACCCCAAGGATTATAAACGGAGAAGGGGAAAACCCAAGGGGAGACAAAAATACTAACCTTTTCTTTATTCATGCCTAGAGTTTATTTTAGTGGTTGTAAGCACGTACGTTAATTTGGTAATTAGAAAAAAAAAAAAAGAAAAAGCTCCCATTTGATCCTGCAATCCCATTACTGGGCATCTACCCAGAAGGAAAAAAATCCTTTTATCATAAGGACACTTGCACTAGACTGTTTATTGCAGCTCAATTTACAATCGCCAAAATGTGGAAACAGCCTAAATGCCCAC
>CAUYRH010024663.1:0-26185 GCA_963574655.1 Perodicticus potto | reverse complement strand
CATGTACAGCCTCAGGCATACCCTTTACTCTGCATTTCCATCCCAGATCTCTTCCACCAGTGGCTGCCATTGGAGAAGATGCCTGGCTTCTCCTCTGGTTACCCAGAGAGGCAGGGAGTGTCTCTCCAAAATACCCTGAGGGGTGCGAGCCCTATTGTTCTCACTGCTGCTGCTGCTCTGTCTCCCATATTGTTCCTTCGGTTCACCATCTTCTACTTACTCTTATGCTTCAGAATCAGCACAAACCAGCAATAGCTCATGCCTTGTCTACACCTCTTGAGAAAATGCCCAAGAATCTGGACTCCATGGGGGACAGGCTTCCAGACCTCAGGGTGAGAGTGGAGGGGGGGTGCTGGGAGTTCAGAATTGCAGATAGAGAATATATACAGTTTTATGCCTGGCGACAGAGTGCCATGGCACTTTTGTAAGTCCTCTCTAGGGAAAGCGTTCCCGTTTTTAGAGGGTCTTTCCCATGGGATAAAATAGGAGGGGATCTGAACTCTGCTCACTTGTTTGTATAGAGTATACTGTGAACCGTTCTCATGGGGGTGGGGATGCCTGTCCACTTGGCATTGGATTTTGTACCTGTTGTATGTTTCCTTGGGGTTGCAGCTTCCCTCAGCCGGGTTGATGTGTATTTTTCAACCTTCTCTCTTGGCTCAGCTCCAAACCATCAGCTTACTTGTTAACCTTTTGTCCTTTAACTCTCCTTCTGAACAGGAGCCTCTGGAAAGCTGGCTCCAGTCAGTCCTCTTGCCTCTGCCCTCCTAGATCAAATAATTCTTAATTCTCAATGAGGTGCTTAGTGTTTATGGGATAAGAATACACCAGAGTTTTGTAATTAACAATTCTATGACGTTTTAACAATAAGATATAAATGGAGTAAACTCAGAGGAGCAGAAAACATTCTATTCCTGGTTTGCTGAACAAAAGAATGTCTTACTTCATGTGCTCATACTGCAGTCTACCTTTTATTAAAAGTACTTTTAAGGTTGAAGCTTTATTTTATTTTATTTTTGAAATGAGATTTCACTATGTTTCTCAGGCTGGTCTTGAACTCCTGGGCTCAAGCAGTCCTCCTACCTCAGCCTCCTGAGTAGCTAGGATTATATTTACACTCCACTATCAAGATTGAAATTTTAAATGCATTTGTATAAACCCTCAAAGTTGGAGATGATATGCTTATTTTTTCACCATTGAATTCCCAGAACCTAATGATGAGCTTGATGCAGAATAGACACACAGAATAGAAATATATCAGCCAATAAAATCTATTAACATCATTCAGGACTAAGTAAGCAAACTTATTTGCCCCAAATAATATTGTGTTATAGGTGTAGCTATTAAATTAATAGACAGCCACTCCCAATCATTTTTTGCCAATACCAAGTTAATAATAACCTTGCTACACCTTTATCTTTTTGAAGAATAAAACTCTAGGAGCTTCTTGAAGCTTCCACACTTTCAAATATCACTCTAACATATTATCTTGTTTGTAAAATCTAGTACAGCATAATGTGGCAAGTATTATAGCATACACATTGAGTGAATAATTCCAAAGCATTGTTGAGCTAGAATTGAGTCATGCAACAGATTCGTTGGGCTTACTCATTTTTTAAGGAAGTTGTCTCCTTTGTGCGATAATACAGGGAATACATAATTCTCATTAATGAATAAGCAAAATGGTAAATTACTATACGTGTATAAGGTGGCTATATGATAGGTCTTTTGGGTCAATATTGAGGAGATGGTTTGACTTTGCGAATTCTATATATAAGACAGGTTTAGGTAATATATTTCTTCATTCCTTCAAATTGTTTTTATCACCTAGAACCATCTTGTGTACTGGTATCACACTCATGTTAACACTGCATCTTTTACTATGTATTAGAAAAAAAATACAACCAGTGCACCAAACCTGTGACTTCCCAGATGCTATTGCTTCATATATGGAAGTTAAAGTAGGTCTGAGATTTTAGCAAATGAGTTGATTTAAAGAAAACATATTACAGGTATTAATAATATGTGATACAAGGCAAACATCTCTAAGAGGCTGTATGAAAGACTGAGGTTAGGGAAATTCTTGATATACTGTTTCATGAGACTGGTATTAATTATCAATCTTATACCAAATGCAGTGGTTAAACTAGTGTTTCCTAAATCTGTCCGTGCACTGGAATCCCTGGGGAAGCATTTACAAAAAGCAATGCAAGCTCCGGCATAGACTAATTAAACTGAATCTCTGGACATGGAATCTGGATATTAGTAATTCTTTAGAGCTTCCTGGTGACTTCAACATGTAGCCAGTGTTGAGAAACGCTGAGCTGAGGTATCATCCTAGTTCTGCTGTTGCGTCTGATTTCTTTCTTTCTTCTATCTGATTTGTCTACATTCATATTCCATATCAACCCACACAGTGTACACTGGTCCAACTATTTTCTTGAGTCAAAACTGAAATATTAGAGACAGGGAATTCTTGTTCTTTTTATTGGTATGATTTGAGTTTCAGCATTTATGTTAGTCTCCTGTCTTAATTACATAGATTTTATAATTAGAATTTTACCATTCTAGCTATTTGTGACTTATGTAATACTATGAAAATCCCATGTAAAAGTTGGAAATAGAACATTTTTATGGTACAAATAGACTCTGCAACAAAATTTTATAAAATATTTGATAAAGCATTCTACAAGATGCTCTCTCTAGAAGTTTTCTATAACTATGATCATCAGTGTGAAGATGTCCTTAAATTTTAGGATATAAAGAAAACTCTTCTGGTATGAGCAGGGGTCCTTAAACTACGGCCCACGGGCCAAATGCGGCGGTGTGAATTGTATTTGTTCCCGTTTTGTTTTTTACTTCAAAATAAGATAGATGCACTGTGCATAGAAATTTATTCATAGTTTTTTTTTTTAAACTATAATCCAGCTCTCCAACGGTCGGAGGGACAGTGAATTGGCCCCCTGTTTAAAAAGCTTGAGGATGCCTGAGTTAGAGGGTAATCACCCCATTACTTAAGAGTTCAAATTCTGCTCCCTTCTCTCTCCTCCATGTACCCTACTTCTACCCTGAATGGTACCCAGATTTCCATTTTCAAATGTCTTTTTGACTAGAGCAGGTAGTAAGATTAAAGGCTATCAACTTGCATGAAATTTGATTTTCATGGCCAAGCGTGGTGGCTCATGCATGTAATCCTAGCACTCTGGGAGCTGAGGGGGAGGAGTTCAACACCAGCCTGAACAAGAAGGAGACCCCAATTCTACTAAAAATAGTCAGGCATGGTGCACCTGTAGTAACAGCTACTCATCATGCTGAGGCAGGAGGATGGCTTAAGAGCAGGAATTTGGGTTGGGTGTGAGCTACAATGATGCCACTCTACCCAGGGAAACAGCATAAGACTGTCTCAAAAAAATTATTTTTGTAGTTTTATTTTTTATTCTCTAAATAATTACTAAGTACCTATTTGAGGTTACACACATGTGGAGGTTATACATGCAAGAACAGATCTTGTCAAATATTTCCAGACTCAGTATCCAAATAGTTTAGTTCATGATTTGAGGACTGAAGTATGGAATATCACCCTTCACAATACAGAAAGCTAAAGAGATAGAAAGTTATTTCCCTGCTTCAACACTGACCTATTTACTCTCTTACACCTGCAGCTCATTTGTTCTCTTTTGAATTACGCAAATGTAAAAAGGGATCTGGGTCTTCTCTGTCAGTTTATACAAAATTTTAACCAGCATTTTAGCTGCATTTCTTTCCCCATGAATCTTTCTTTGTCTGCTTCCCCATGAATCTTTATTTGTCTGCCTTCTACTTCCCCATCCTCTTCATGCCTTTTGGGAACCTACAAGTTAACAGTAGATTCTAGGTTTTTATAAGGGATCCAGTATGAGATTTCATGAACTTCTGAATTGAGGGTGTTGACAAACCCTCTCCATAAATGGCCAAATAGTGAAAACTATCAATTCTGAGGACCACACAGTGTCTGTTGTCACTATAAAACTCTGCTGTTACAGAATGAAAGCAGCAGCCACAGACAAGGTGAAGGAATAGGCATGGCTGGGTTCCAGTAAAACTATTCACAGGTGGTGGGGCAAATTTGGTTTGCTAACCCTTGCTCTACGGCATATAATTTTTTCCACAAAGCTGAGTAAAGTTGTCTTCACAACCTTATTATTCTATACATATAAAAAAGTCACTTATAAAATCATTGAAGTTAATTCTGCCCTTAAAAAGAACTCTCTGCAATTGTACATTACATCAGTATTATTTTAATATCGTCCATGAATGCACCTGGATCTACAATATCTTATCTTTTGCCACAATTACTGCACATGGGGGGACAAGCCGGGGATGATGAAGCCATGCTGAGATGCAGAGGCCGGGCCACAGGCCAGGCACCTGCTTGAGTGATTCAGTCTTACTCACAGTTCTTCACGAGGGACATGCTAGTGACCTTCAACATTCCTTAGGAAGAGTGGAAACAGAAATTTTAAAATTTGTCCATCCTAAAACTCCTGTGTTTTAGGCCATGTAGCAATGAGTTATTCTTCCAGACACTACCTCAAATCCTTCACTGTTTGGTTCTGTATGTGCTCATACGTCCACCCGGCCCTATTATCCACTCCTCTTTGCCCACATACGCCTCAAAGTTTAGCGGAAGACCAAACACACAGTCAATAAGGGAATATATTTTGACTATACAAACACAGGGCTGAGATTATCATCCTAGTTCAAGTATTAGCCCTGATTCTAAACACATTGATAAGCCAATACATTTTGATCGCAAGAGTGTGTCATATAGGCTAGTTCTATATGGATTAAATTCAAGGGATGAAATCATTTGTATAACCCCGATATATCATTTGCATAAATGGATGGGGCTTAGTCATCAAATCTTAATATATATATTCATTCTTCACAAAGTTCTCAATCTTTAGGATGGGGAAACAGAGGGATGCATTTATTTACTTGTCTATTTATATTAAAAAAAATAAAAAATTATAAAATCATACATGTTCATGTTGTACAATTGTTTTGAAATATGAACCCAATTGTAGCACAAGAATACAGAGAAAAGGGCAAGGGAGGGGAGGGAAGAGGGGAGGATGGGTGGAGGGAGGGCAATTGGTGGGATCACACCTATGGTGCATCTTAGAAGGGTACTGGTGAAACTTATTAAATGTAGGATATCAATGTCTTCGTATAGTGATTAGGAGAATGCCATGAATGCTATGTTTAACAGTTTGACCAAAATATTTCAGATTGTATATGAAGTCAGCACATTGTGCCCCATGATTGCACTAATGTACACAATTATGATTTAATAAAATTATGAAAAAAGAATATGTACACATTGGAGAATGGCTAATTCAAGCTAATTAACACATGCGTCACCTTGCGTACTCCCATTTTCGTGGTGAGAAAACTTAAAATCTACTCTCTTGGCAATGTTTGAGTACGTAATACCTTGTTATAACTACAGTCACCGTGTGGTTCAATAGATCTTTTGAACTAATTTCTCTTGTCTAACTGAAATTTTATATCCACTAACATCTGCCTAACCCTCCCTAGCCATCCCAGGCCTCTGGAAACTGTCATTCCACTTCCTGCTTCTGGGAAGGTCAACTCTTTTAGATCCCACATCTGAGTGAGACCCTAAGGTACTTCTCATTCTGTACCTGGCTTATTTCACTTAACACGCTGTCCTCCAGGCACATCCTTGTTGTTAGATATGGCAGGATTTCCTTTTTTTTTTTTTTTTTTAAAGTGCAACGGTATTCCGTTGTGTACATGTCGATCCTTTTGTTTATCCATTTATCTGTTGATGAACATTTCCCTCCAGTGTCCCCAATCTTGGGACAATTGGGAGATCCCAGTTACTCACTTGTTTGTGTATCTACGGGAAGTCTTTCCTTACTTACAGGCTTGGCTATACATCGTGCTTGTTGCCAAGTGTTGATGCAACAGGGAACAAAGCGTGATTTCTACAAATCTTGGTTTCTACAAAGCCTGGTTTCAGCCTTGGAGGAGTCTAGGCCTGTGGGAAGATGGGCATGCCCTCAGCCAGTGGTAGCTCAATTCTTCTGAAAGAAAAACACAGCATCAGGAGAGAGAGAGCAGGAGCTTCTAATCAGGACCACGCTTTGGAGTAACATTGAAGCTGAAACCAAAGAATGGATGAGTAAGAGTTGGCTTGATGAAGGCCAGGGTGCGCCAAGAAGAGAAAATTGCCTTACAAAGGCCCAGGTCACTGTCACATTGCCCCACTAGGTATAGAAATGTATGGTCAATAATGGTGTCATTTCTAGGGTGAGTCACTTGTGTTCAGCTTATCCTGACCATGGAGCAGCCCAGGAAATGTGAGGGTTCTGGGTCACTGCGTTGATTGATTTAACAAATGCCAGTAGACATTTGGAAAATTGGAGTAAACACATCAGGAGTTATCTTCCCAACGAAGCTAAAACTGGGAGGTGATTGTGAGGGGAACTGTGGCGTCTTTCCTTTGATGCCTTTTAGGACGTGATAGATTGTCATGGTCCTTGGAGTGTTTGTAAGCACATAATTCTCACTTGATCCACAATCAGTGACCTCACTGAATCATAGAAATAAGGTGACTGTCAAGAGGCAGTCTGCTGTCACCTTACTCGTCACCTCCAGATGCACCTCAGTGTATCCTGATTAACCTGACATCTTCTTCTGTCTCCCCTCTCCACTAGGTAGTGCAACTGCCTTGCTGTTGACTTCTGAATTTTAACATTGAAGCACCTGTCCTGTTGTTTGAATAGCATCTGTGGAGCTGAGTACACACATAACACACTCACACACATTCATGTTAATAAATGTCTGAATTTAAAAAGTACATTGCTCAGATAAGGATAAAGGATATGGTAATTTGGTGTACAGATACTATGATAACTATAAATGACTGGCATTTGGGGAACATAATTTTAGTAAACAGAGTATGCTGTTTTGGAAACTGATCCCAGTTTGAATCTTAGTTTGATCCTGGTTTGACTATGTGAAAGTTACTTAATCTCAGTGAACTCTGGTTTTTTTTTTATTTTATTATTTTTTTATTACTTGATGCTATAGATCTCATCAATCCATTTCAGAGATTTAAAAATCAGAGTTCAATTGGTGGGACCTCACCTATCGAACTCTTGCTTTTCAACCTCTGGAAGGGTTGATGAGACCTAGAGCATCCATTTTTGGTTTGGGGAGCACTGATGCAGACACTTAGTAGAAAACGCTGAGCAGAGATGTGTGGGGCAGGTGCGAACACTACTTCCCGCCCTCACTGTCACCCCTCTATTTTTGGCGATGTTGTCCTTGGGGCAGATCTGAATTTATTCTTCACCACATACCCCACCATTACCCGGCTCACTGCTTTTTGCTTGAATTTACATGGGGCTCTGTTTTTTTTAAAATTAAGATTCCCAGCTCTTCATTGCATATTTAAAATGATTGAGCTAAAGGTAAGTTCTCTTTTGAGATGAGGTCTGGCATGCAGCCAGCATTCTGACAGTGGTACCACCATCCTGCATTCCAATTTCCAACTATCATGTTCACAGCGATTGGTGTTAAGATATTTTTATTGCTGGCTTGGTGCAGAATTAAAACACACAGGGTAAAACTCATTGGCAATGTGGTATGTCTCATACCTCATATATCCCAGAAGTTAGGAGGTTTTCGTTACTAGAAGTGGCATGGTTTCCTCTTATAAGTCTGTTTTAAACAAAATTCTAAACTTCAGGCTTTATTTGGACTTCACTTTTTTTTTCTTTTAATAAATCTCTGTTCCAGGATCCAATCCAGGATACCACATGGCCTGTAGTTGTGTGTTTTTCTCTGTCCCTTCTTGTCTGAGACAATCTCTCCGACCCTATTTTTCATGACCTGGAGGGTCTTGAGGGGCATCAGCCAGTCCTACAGACCGTCCTTCATCTGGGTCGGTCTGATGTTTTGCTTATGACTAGACTGGGGTTGGAGGTTTCAAGGAAGAAAGCCCCACAGTAAAGTGCCCTTCTCATTACATCACATCAGGGAGCACATGACATCCATGTGACATCTCTGCTGATGCTGACCTTCATCACTCGTTAAAGGTCACCCTTGTAGGTTTCCCCCTGTGTGTTGGTCCTGACTCCTGGCCCCCTCTCAAGTGGGGAGGAGTGGAGAACTAATCTCTGGAGGTTTCCTGGAAGTAGAAGTTATCTACAGATACTAAATGCAATTATTTCGTAAGGAAGATTTATCTCTACAAGGCTATTTATAAAAATTAAATTTTGGGGGGGTATCTTTCCCTCTACAAATCAACCTCCTTACAGTGTAATCAAACCCAGATTGGGAGTGATCTTGGTACTCCTTTCAGGACTCGTAATTTGAAGTGTTTATATATAACAAAGTGCTGTTGAAATATATGCCTGATTTTCATCTGTAAAATAGAAAACCTGGTCTCAAATATTGATCATTCTGTTTTCTTTTGCAAAAAAACCCAAAAAATTCCTTTATTAAAAATGCTGGAAGATAGACAATGCCACTGGGATTTAACAAAAAAGTATAAAAGATGAATTGCTGGCAAGTTTAGAAAGCATTTCTGCCCACATTCATGGGGCATTTTCCTAACACAAATTCTACTTATTTATAGTAGAGCAATTTCTTCGATACTGTTTGCAGGTAAACTACCACAGACAACATCTCTTCAAGGAAGTAGGCAGGTATTCCAGAGACAACCTCCACATAGGCCAAACACTTCCACTTTCTAACTGTTTTCTGAACATCAAAAACAATCAGATAAAACAAACCAAAACAAATCTTACTGAATACTTAACATGTGATAGGCCTGGGAATACACAGAAAGATGGATGTACTCCCATGAATAGATGCCAGAAGTTCATCGCTCTCAAAATATTTCTTTGAAAATTGCAAGTTGGAAAGATATATGACATTTCAATGGGATTAACAGCTTTTCTCTCTCTGCTTAGAGAAATCACAATGGCAAAAGCTCTGTGGCTAAATTTAATTTGATGCTTCATTTTAACAAGTTGGAAGACCAGACATTGCCCTTGGAGCTTCTGTGGGACTGCCCCCTTAGAAACAGCAAGCTGACTCTTGCTGGGGCCTGAGACTTGTGCATGAACACGGCCATAAGGCCTGATGCGGTATGTGGTGTGAGAGGAACACAGCAATTCGTCCACGATTTTAGCCTTCATAAGAAAAGGGGAAGAACCCAGTGCATTTCTGTTATTCTAAAAGTACAGAAAGGCATATATAAAAGCAAACCAACCAAGAAATCTCACAAATTCATAAAGCAGAAATAGCATATGTTGGAGCCCCTATAGCCTATGGCTAGGAGGAGTGAGAGCTATAAGAAATACCTGTGTTGCTCAATCATGGAACACCTGGGTGGAAAGGGCGTGGAGAGAGATTTAGCTCTCCTAACAAGCATGAGAGCTCGCGAGATGAGAGCAGTGGTGAATCGGCAGTCTCTACACCTGTGGTGGTGAGAGGCACGAGATCAGCCTGATATTAGGCCAGAGGAGCAGGCAGTTGGGAGCATGCGCATTCTATCACGGACCCACTTACTCTGACTCTGTCTCCTCTCCTGCCTGCAGAACGCCAGCACGGCGTCTCTCTGCTGAAGATTACTAAGCTCTGCTAAAGACTAAGATCTATCTTTCTAAGAAGACTGCTTTACTCTAAGACTCTCTTTCTTTCTCTCTCTCTCTCTTTCCCCAGCTAAAGTAGACAGCCCTCAGGCACCTAAGAGAAACTGAACCTGAGCAAGGTAACTTAGCGGTCCGCGTCCGGAACCTAGTATAGCTGGGCCCGAGACCTGGTCAGTCCTGGCAAGAAGTGTCAGAAGTGACAGGTGACAAGCATAGTTAAGTTATTTTTTAAAAATGATAAATTATATTTCACAAGAATTAAAACTTTCCCTGTTCAAAAAAAAAACACAAGGAAGAAAATCAAAGGGGAGCCTTGGATGGGAAGAAAACATTCGCAAATCATGTATCTAACAAATGACATCTATCTAGAAAGTGATTAGATGAAATGACTTCCATGCAAAGAAAAAAATAATAGGATAACTCAAAAAATTGGGCAAAAGGTTTGCACAGACATTTGGCAGAACGTGTACGAACGGTCCGTGGACAGAAGGAAAGGTGCTCCTCATCAGTAGTCAGCAGGGGAAGGCAAAGCGGAACCCCAGTGAGACGCCACAACAGACAGACTGAAACAAAAGCCACGGTGAAGTTTGCAGAAAACGGGAAGTCGCGGGAAGTCTCGTGTGCTGCCAGCGAGAATGTGAAAATGGGAAGCAGTTTGGCAGTTTTCGATGAAGAAGTTACACATGTTTACCACAAGACACAGGAATCCCATTCCTAGATGCTCACCCAAGAAAATTAAAATGTACATTTGCACTAAAACACGTACACAAATATTCATATAGCTGTACTTAGAGTAGCCAACACCTGGCATCAAACCCAAACATCTATCAACAGGTAAATGAAAACGTTACATCCGTGCAATTGATACCACTCAGCAGGAGAGAGGAAGGCACATTAGGTACATATAATATGGCTGGATCTTAAAGTCATTATACTGAATGAAAGAAAAGGATGCATATTGTGTTAAAATTCCACTTGGATAAAATTCCACAGCAGTGGTTCTCAACCTCCCTCATGCCTCCTACTGCTGTGACCCTTTAATACAGCTCCTCATGTGGTGGTGACCCCCAAACGTAAAATTATTTTTGTTGCTCCTTCATAACTGTCATTTTGCTACTGTTCTGAATCATCATGTAAATATCTGATAGGCAGGATGTGTTTTCATTGTTACAAAGGGGTCGCAACCCACAGGTTGAGAACCGCTGTTCTAGAGCAAAAAAAGTGTGATCGGTGGAAAATGGCAGCGTACAAATGGATGAAACTTTTTTCTGAAGGGAGAAGAAGCATGTATGATGAAGAGAGGTCAGAACTGATGAAGAGGTTATGAAATTTATCACCTAGGTCAAAGTCGACAGCTGACCGTGGGAAGCAGAGCAGACCAGACAAGTGAACATCTATAGAGAAACAAGAATGTCTTACCTGAAAATCTTGGGGTGAGAAAGGTGTGGATAGAAACAGGTCATTGGTTTCTGGGATGGATGAAGAGAAAGATGGTAATGGGGTAAGAAGAAATTTTGAGGAATGATGAAAGTATTTATTATGTTGATCATAGTGATAGCTTTATGGTTGTGTGCTAATGTCAGAACGGATTGTGCTTTACAACTTAAATGCATGCAATTTATTTAATTCAATTATATCTTGATAAAGTTGTTAAAGTAGCATGATATTTTCTTCAAATACATGATTGTGGTAGTAGAATACAGTAGATATTATTGAAATGTACAATCTTTCTCTAGAGAGAAATGACATCCTAAATAAGCGATTCAAAGTGATAATAGAGACGCAATCTTATCAAAGTAGTAATTATTCATCCCATAAATTAACCTAGATGATTGCACAATTATTGTGCCTGTCATAGATCCCATGATTTAAAATATTTTAAAAAAGGAAAAAAAATCCAACATACTCAATACTAATATGAAACCAATATATAAAGCATTACATGCTCATATGAACGATAAAACAGAAAAATAGTCTAGCAGAGGGGAAGGGTGAGGCGGGGGGGAGGGTGATTGGAGGGAGGAGGGAGGGCATTTGTTGGGAGCTCACCTAATGTGCACAATGTGAAGCTCTATTCAGCACACCCTTGGGCGTAGGGCTCCTCTGCCACTAAAACTTTATCTTGGAAGTGAAAACATTGTAACCTAAACCTCATATTTTAAACCTTTAAACCTAAACCTCATGAATTAAACCTCATGTTTAATTACCATTGTATTAAACCTCATGTTAATTTGAAATAAAAATAAAATATTCTACAATTATGGTTGGTTCTTGGAATTCATAGCTTTGGCATTGAATTTCAACAGCTTCCAAGATACCTGTAAGGCCCTGGATCGGTGGTGGGTAGTATCTTGCAGAGGCAGAAGCTTGAGTGGCACACACGGCTGGCCACGCATGAGCAGCAACTCACGTGATTTGTGAGTAGCATCAGCCCCCGACCCACATGTACACAACAGCTTTGTTCTTTAGTCCTTACTGTGTATGCAATGGCACCATTGAAGTGACTGTGTGTGTGCACACATGCGTGCCTGTCTGCAACAGGGAACCAAAGAGGAAAAGGTGGTTGACTTGTGGTGGGAAAGCATGCCACAGCAATGTGCCAATGTTTTAATAGAAGTGTGTCTTCTGTTCATTGCTTCCAGAAATAGTTAATGAGGTTAGACAAAGCCCCTGGCAGTGAGGATACACCAGGCTTTTTCCTCCTGGGCTCAGAGCCCACCAGAGGAGATAAACACTGGTCACAAAATCCCCAAAGCCCAAAGCCGGCAGGTATAGACATTATCAGTGTCAAGGAGGGCCATCAAGGTTGCTGTGGGAGTGTCTGAGGGCGGGGTCTGCCTAGTGTTGGGGGGAAGTTCAAGGCAGGCTCACCTGTGTGAGTGAGGGCTGAACTAAAGTTAATCAAGGGAGATAGCCTGAAGGAGGGACGGGAGGGTGAATAGTGTGTGCTGCTGGGGAACAGCATTCTAGGTAGAGGGAATAGCATGAGCTAAGCTAAGGGTGTCTGGAGAAAAGGAACCAGCCCATAACAACTTTTTCTCTAATCTCTAATTTATGAGTAATTGAAGAACTTTCACTCATTAAAGCACAGTCTGCTGTTTCACATGAAAGGCAAAGTGACGGATCATCTTATCTCCCGAGTTCCATTTATTAGCTTTTAACTTTCATAGACTGAATTGCCATAGATTTCTTGTGTTCTGGGTTTGGGGCATTTGGTTTGTGGGCACATATAGTCTCAAACATGCACATATATGGTTCTTTGTTTTTAAGAGATTAATGAATACAAATTTATTGCTATTGAACATACCCAGAGAAAAATAGAGTGCCTGCCTGATATTACAGTGGGGGACAGATGCTTATACATTGGACACTTGTTGGCCTGACTAACAGCCTCTAGCAGCCTTTGAGGAGCCGATACATGTCACTTCTCAGGAGGTCAAAGAGTATCACAATCTGCCTGTGTTTATTCTTTCTCATAAAATATTACCATATGCAAAGTCTGGACATTTATACTTATCTAGTAGTGGGCTTGCAAATATCATGTACAATGTTCTATACAATGTTACAGCTGTTCTTGATTTTCCTTTGTGATCGGCTTTATAAGGCAACTTTATGAGGGTGACTTAGATTGAAAGGAAGGTCAAACCCTTGTGTGCAAAGATAATAAATAATTAAACCATTCACAAATTCGATCACCAATGAGTGTAGAAGTGACTGCTGAGGTGTCTTTCCTCTCCCAGCCAAAAGACACACAAAAACGGATCCAACACGGTTGATAAAGAACCCAATCTATGAATAAAGAGAACATTCGAGATTCTTTAATCCCCAACTCTTTATTATAAAACAAATACCAGATTTTTCTTGATTCTCATACATCATTAATTGTAAAAGACATTTAAAGAGTTGTTTATTTCACCACAGGAAAAAAGCACTACCACATTGGTTATCATATGTAATTTTGGAAATTCTGTTAAACATTGAAAAATAGTTTAAAAAAGAAAATAGCCAGTCCAGGAATAAAACCATTGAAAGAGGTTAACTATGTGCTAAATGTTTACCAACTTCTTTCTTTTAAGCCTTAAGAAAACGAGAGGTCGCTGAGTGTTATTTCCATTCGTGCTGAACAAATGAGCAGAGCAAGGTCTAGTGCAACTGAGTGGCTGAGTCAAGGCTACAAAAGCTTAAATTAAACGTCCTTTCCCAGGTCACACAGGAAGTTAGCAGGAGAAACGAGAATCAATGTAGACTCTCCTTGTCTCAAAGAAGAACTTTCCAACCCGGTTACCTCCTAGCAAGTCCCTCCGATGGCAAGCCGTCTCCTAAAGAGATGAACCTAAAAAGGAGAAAACTGTGAGCCAATCATCTCTTGTCCCTCAACAAACCGCAGTTCAAGCTGAAAGTTCCAGGGTTCTGGTTTGGGTCTGCCAAATTGAATGTCTTTGTGATATGTTAATCAGGACCATTAATCTCTTTAAAGCCTTCTGCAAATCTTCTCTATCACTTAATAAGAACCATCAGATGAAAATGAGGAGTAAGTGAAGATGGTTGATTTCTGCAACTTCGTAGTGTTTTAAAACACTTGTAGTCCCCTGCAATTTAGGTGGAGGGAAAAATAAAAGCAGCTACTTAATTAGGATAAAAATTATGACAGACTTGCGTGTGGGCAGAGAGAGAGAGGTTGTAAAAAAGTAAGACGAAGAAGAAATGTTTTTGTTTTGTTTGATTTGGTTTTTAAATATAATCTCTAATAGAGGCTTTTGCTTAAGGCTGGAAAAAATAACTGCACGTTCATTTAGAATATGCAAAGGATGACATTCAAATAATGATTGTACTCAAACACATTCCTATCATACAAAATGGTCATCATGATCCCTGCTTTGCCTATGGTGAAGTTCAAATGAAAAGAAGAGAGGAAAAAGTACTTTTTCAACTGTAAAGAGCCGTCTGAAAGTAAGGGATTATTATTACAATGGTTATCAATTCCTTCCCTGGCCACCAGAATGCGTTTGCTGTGCATTTTAATGAAGCGTCTTGTACCCTGAGCTTATGTACCCTTGCAGAACAGAAAACAGCCCATGGCGCGACTTCCTGTTGATCACTCAGCTCTTGCTTCACGTCTATAAATCTTCTTGCTGGAGACATTAGAATTTCTTTGGATTATACACACAAAAGTCAAATTGTTTGTACACAGGTGCCATCATGATCTAAACGCCTCCCACTGGGCCCCATCTCCCAACACTGTCACACTGGGGTTTATGTTTCCAATACATGAATTCCAGGGAACACATTCAAACCATAGCAGATGCCTTCATCCCTTTTCATCAATAAAAGCTCCAAGATTAGAGATTCAGAAAGCACACACTACCAGCACGTAGCTGAATAAGGTGTGCACATGTGTTCCAATAATTTGACTTTTGTGTGTATGGCAACAGTGGTGACTCAGTCTCTCATGTAAAATACACACACACACATAATTTTGGGATTGCTTACTTTAATGCTTACTAACTAGACAGAACTCAATTTTAACATCAGTCATAGCTCTTCGACTGATGATTTTCAACTGGTGTGCCGCAGGAGCATCTTAGGTGTGCCATGAACATTTTTAAAGATGATTAATTCAATTATTTTCAAAAGACATTCAAAGCACAGTAAATATATTCTTTTTTTAATCTTTTTTTTTGATCTACATAATTAAAGTGTGCCGTGGAAGTTCAACTATAGGTTCAAGTGAGATTTTAAAAAAAAGGTTGCAAACCACTGTCTTAGACAGTTGTAAATGTGACTTCTGGCCATTTCTATTGGGTGTTATTTCTGATGACTTGTTTTGATGAGAAGAGTATGATTTCCTCTGATTTAAAATGATAATTGGGCAATGTCTCTCACATGATGAGTTTCTTGTTCTTCATTCGATTTCTTGTAAATCCAGATTTCTTTTTTCTTCTGGAGTTCTTGGGTGTCTCACCCACCCCTGACACCCTTCTTCTTTTCACTCAGTGTTTATCTCCCAGAGTAACTGTCAGCAGGTGACAGCAGACATATGTTTGTCTTCCGTGCATGTTGTTGGGACTTGTACACGTGTCCCTAGCACATGTTGGCTCCTTGAGATCTGGGGTCCTGGGATTTCGGTGGGGGGGGTCCTGAGTACTGTCTGGAACACAGGTTCTCAACCAATGTTTGTAGAATGAATGAGGATGAATATGTGGATGAATGCTGATTAATTGTTGTTTATGAATGGTTGACAAGTTTTGAATTAGGTCATTACCCCTTTTATCCATAGTATAATTTGTTAATTAAAATGGTAATCTATTATCTTCTGGGTTAGGAATCTGGGGACAGATGGGGCATTGCATGCAAAATTTTTGCTTTGAGAGTTTTCCCATTTAAGAGTTTAGCTAAATTAAGGGACAGTGCCTAGAAATAAAGCCCAACTTTAGTGAATTCCCAATTAAATTCCCGAAATCTCTTTGGTAAGTACATGGCATATAAACAAACTCATAGAAAAAGAATTCCAATTATCTACAATGGTAAAAAAAAGAGATATTCTGTTTTAAGTTAGTTTCCTCATTATTACAAAGCTGTTATTCACTTAGTTTTCTCATTAATAGAGAGTTACATATTCCATGTATCACATTCCAGTTTCCCTTTGATAGTTTTTGTTTTTGGCTTTCTGTTTATGAGAATAATCAAAGCCAATTATAGAAAATGTTGAGAAAGAAAAATAAAATAACAATATAAAAGAAAAATACCTACATCATCCAGATAATACTGCTGTTAATTTATTAATAAACTTTCTGTAGACATATGAGTAAATTTGACATTCTTTCTGAATATACTTTATTGAGAGTACATTGTATTTTGAGCTTTGCTTTTGTTTTATTCAGTATTATGTCAGAATTATTTCTTGATGCCATTAAATACACTTTTCAAAACACTTCCCCCAAATGCCATTTACGATGACATCACACAGGTGCATCAACATTACCCGAGCAGTCCTCTGCTCTTTGATGTTTAGACTGAATATCCTTGTGTGCACGTGTGCCTTCGTTTTTGCCTCTCATAGTTTAACAAGCATTGATTCCTACCTGTGGAGTAATTGGTTCAAGGTTGCAACTATCTTAAGGCATTTTATAGATATCCACACATTTTTCAGAAAATGCTGCCAATTTTACTAGCATTAGCAGTGTATAAGAGTTCTTAGGGTATTATACATGTTCTGTGGCCATCGTTAAATATTTTTATTTTATTTTAAAAAATGACCAATTTGATAGATCAATTTTATAAGCTTCCAGCAATTCACAATGGACTGTCCTCTAAATAATATGGACCATAGGCATGTTCAATTTTCAGAAGCATAAAAGCCATAGATTTCATCGTACAGGATGGTTGGTACAGGTGTTATTTGAGCCTAGAAGAAATATCTACTTATCACTTAATAACATTTGGACTTTTTTTTTTCAGAGTAATGATGCTTGTTTCTATGTTATTAACTTTTCAGGGAAAAAAAATCACGGCACAGAATACCTTTCTATTTGTAAGCATCCCATCCCTAATCATCTATTTTTTTATGGGAATAGGTGTAGATTTTTTAAAGATTGTTTTTCCTCTTAAGAATTGTGTACTACATCTATGCCTGGGCAAAACACAGAAACCAAGTCACCTAGAATTTGTTACGGCTTTGTGGCCTCTAGTAAAAATTGAACATCAGTATTTTAGAATTACCTCTACCTTACCCATCAAAGACGAGGGCCTTCTTTTCCAAATGATTTATGTATGATTCCTTCAAGGCAGTGACTCAGTGGCTTTATCATTATATAACCTTACTCATAGAAGGTGCCCAAAAAACAGCTGACCTAGAAAGAGAAACCCGTATTCCCTGGTCACAGATGGCAGAACACCGGAAGAGGTTTAGAGTCACACTAAAATTCTCTGAATTAGAGGAGATAGTATAGATGAAGGGCATTAAACAAAGTGGATGGGAGAGATCGAATTTCAGTTGTGCTTAAAGGAAATTCTTCCTCCCTTTCCTTCCTTCCTTCCTTCTTCCCTTCTCCCTCCCTCCCTCCCTCCCTCCCTCCCTCCCTTCCTTCCTTTTTTTCTTAAAGGAAATACTTTCTAGTCGGAGAATTAGCATGCCCTCTCTTCCCTCTTGTCAGCCCAATTTGGTTTCCTTCCAAGCACGGAAAAATAAGAAAAACAGTGAGAAGTCTAATGGGATGTCATTCTTTGTCCTTTGAACTCTTTACAAATATCCATAGAAAAGGTGCTTTCTCAGCAGTATCACTCACTCTCTCTTTTTTCCATTTCTTTCTTTTTTCAATCTCTGTATGTTTTTAACATCACTTTACCCATAAATTACTTAGTAGTATTGCTATTTTTAAGCAATTTTATTTATTCCATTCCCTTGGCTCTTAAGTATTTTCGACACCTTTCATGAGCAAAGCACTGGAACAAAATCATCCCAGCTTCCTGCTGGGAATCAGACATTAATAAAACCCTCAACCAAAGGTGTATGTAATTGCTACCAGTAAAAGTACTTTAGTGTTGATGTACATGGCGCTATAAGATTATTTAATAGAATTGTTTGACTCAGTAGGAAAAAGTAGGGAGAAAGAAGGATTTCTGGCAAAAGGATGAGCACACTCCGGCCCTGAAATGCTAGAAGAATACAGCATTTGCACGTGGAGCTTAGAGACAAGGAAGGTGAGGTCTATTGAGGCTGTAGTGGGAAGCAAAGGTTAAGATTATTTGGAGCCTTGCAGGATTTTGGTCTTTTATTGTAAGAGCATGGAAAAGTCATTGAAATATTGTAAGTAGAGGGTGACAGGGTTTCTTTCTTTTGAATTCGTACTATAGAAAATTTTCAATATATTTAAAAATAGAAAAATACAACGAAGCCCCATGTGCCAGTCAACTAACATCATTTAACTCGTGGCCAAATTATGTTTCACCTCTGGCCCAAGGTCACCTGCCTGGGTCTTGTTATATTAATTTGAAGTAAACTCCAGACACCTTATATTTGTAGGCATATCTCTATAAGTCAAGGACTTCCAAAAAATAGAAACATCTTTTAAAAGCCCTAATAAGATGTAATTTTCAATATTATTAAATATCCGCTCAGTGTTCAAATTTTCCCAGTTGTATCATATATGTGTAGTGTGTGTGTGTGTGTGTGTGTGCGCTCACATGGTTAGGTGTGTGCTGCGTTCATGAGCTCACATGGTGGGTATGTGCCCATGTGCATGTGCTCACATGGTGGGGGTGTGCGCGCATGCGCTCACATGATTGCGGGGGTGGGCGTGTATGTGTGCACACATGCGCTCAGATGGTGGGGGTCTGTGCGCACGCGCACATGCGCTCACATGATAGGGGTGTGTGCGCGCATGTGCTCACTTGTGTCTCTATCGTTTTTTTCACTGAGGTCCAAATGAGATTAATACCTTACAATTATTAAAATGTCTCTTAGGTCTCTTTAAACATAGGGTGTTCCAACCCTATGTGGTGCATTCTTCTACCATTTCTGTTTTTATTCCTTGTGATTTATTTGTAAAGAACTCACATTGATTAAGCTATAGCATTCCCCACCATCCGAGTTTTGATTAGTGCATTTCCATGACAGTTTTAAAACATTCTTCTGCCTTTGGTATTTCCTGCAAATTGGTGGTTAGATTTCTAGAGACTATTTCCACTGGAGATCCTATTTTTGGCAAGCCAATTTCATAGGTGGTATTCCAACCCTATGTGGTACATAATTATCTGTTTCCCCCTCCTTTTAGTGACAATAGCAGCCCCTGATGAATATTGCCTACTTTCATTAATTTATAGGAATTTTAAATGGGGATATTTGAACTCTATCATCTATTCTGCATCAAATACATGGAATATTTTACGAACAGAAAGATCCTCATCAGCCATTGGGTCACCCTGAGGTCCCGTCCACCTAGGAGAGGCGGGATAAAGTCTTCCTTCTTTTCCTTTACTTAACATTCTTAAAATAATGAACCAAACTGCTCAGTTCTTCTACTAAGGAATTTTTAAATTTGATTTTATTTTTAGAATCAGTGTAAATGTATGGATTTAAACTTATTTAGTTGTTTTAATTAATTGTGTAATTATCTCCACAGACCTTAAGAGTAGAGCCAAGGCCCTAGGAGAACTGAGAACCGCCCCTCCACCATCATTCGAGGGCTGGAAGTTGGGCCTAAACTCCCGGGTGTGACATAGCAGGACACAGGACAGGAAGAAAGAAGGGGGTGTGAAGTCCTGTGGCTTGCCTCTGTTATTAAAGTGTGTCCTGAAATATCCACGCCATCCCCATCAAGGGATCTCTGAATGGTCTGGCCCAGAGAGGGGGGGAGTGTGGAAAATCAAAGAACTAGGGTGTTGTATTGTTTTTTTGTGATGTATAACTTACCACGAACTTACTGGTTTAAAACAACCTCTTGCCCCAATTTATTATCTCAGTTTCTGTGGGTCGGGAAACTGGGTACAACTTAGCTGGGTCATCCACTCAGGGTCTGTCCAGGCTGAAATGAGGTGATAGCCACAGCTGCCTCCCATCTGATGCTTGAGGTCCTCGTCCATGTTCATTGGTTTTTGGAAGAATCTAGTTCTTGTTATTGTAGGACTGGAGCCCACAGCTCCTAGAGGCCACCCACTCTTCCCTGCCACACGGAACTGTCCCAATGGGGTAATTTTCTTCATTAAGGCCAATAAGCGCTTATCTCTATTAATTTGAGTCTCTGACCTCTATAACCTCTTTGAAAGGGGTGACCTGATGAGGGCAAGCTCACCCAAGCTAATCTCTCTTTTGATTAAAGTCACTCCATTAGAGTTTTAATTATATCTACAAATATATAGTTTTAACTTGCTACATCATATAACCTAATCAATAGATTATTATCTGGAGAAGGACAGGTCCCTGGGTGACCTTAGCTGACCCAGCTCTCCCACTTCCAGCTCATAGTCCTGGGACTAACTTTAGAACGTACTGATAATTCAGCACCCTGAGATAAGGAGGGAGTGTTGGGACCAAACAGAGCTGTGCCCTCGCTCTTCCTAGAACAGAGTGTCCTGCAATGCTTGGGCTCAGTGAGACAAGGTTGTATAAACTCAGGACAGACCTGTTGTCCATCAGCTGTGGTGTGACAGAGGGCCCATGCACATGAGATTCCACCTGCTCTGGGCCACTTTCCTGAGCTTTGGAGGATCGGTTCTTCCTGTGTCCTGGGTTCCTGCTGCTCCCGGCTGCATGTCTGTGAGCAATAAACCTCCTGTGCCTGACTTATTGTGGGAGTGTTCTGTCTCACTTGGTTAGACCTAGGACCCTTTGCATTGTCCTATCATATTCACAGGGGAGGGGATAGAACAAGGGCCCTGCTCACTGAGGGCCATCTTAGAACCCTGCCTGTCTCAGGGATCTGTGCTGGGGGTGAAGCACAGATTGGTGGGCCTCCACCTCCCTGCCAGCATGATAGAAATGTTAAACTAAGCTATTCCTGAGCCCTCCCAGTGTTCTCTGAGTTTACTAATCTGCTGTACTCACAGATTTACTTAAATTTAATTTTTAGATTTTCATTTTATAGCTGCTTTAAGTTTATAACAAATTGAGCTGTAAGCACACGTCCCCACACCCCTGCCTTCATGGTCCTCACCACCAACATCCACAGCAGAGTGAGACCTTTGTCCCAACCCATGGATCCCCATTGGCCCCTCATGTTACCCTAAGTCCCTGGTCTGCATCTGGTTTTATTTATTTTGCTTTCTTTTACTGATTTTTCCCTTCCAGCTTTATTGCGGTATAATGAACAGATAAAAATTGTATCTGCTTAAGGTTGCACCCACAATTTAATGAATGTTGACACTGACACTTTTCCACAAAATTAAAAAGGCCAAACAAGTCCCCAAATCAGCTGCTACAAAGAGACCGAGTTGTAAATAATTAAATGAGCTCTACCGCTGTGATGGGTGGTTTCTACACAGGTCGTAAGTCAGCCATTAAGTTTAAAAGACATGATGTACTTAAATCCAGATTTACAGAAGCTATAAATATGCCTTTCCAACAGAAATACTTATTTTAACAGGACACATTCATGTGGGGCTTTTTTTGTTTGGTTATTGTTGCATGGTTCATTCTAAAAATAAAAGTGAACAAGGCTTTTCATTGTTTTACAGAAATTGGAATATATGCTACAGTGAGGCATTTTTAATAAGAGCAACAGCATAATTAGTAGGAGCCCCAGTTGATAAGATATCTGTTTAATTTAAGCAATGGTTAAGCTACTTTTAAAATAACCAGATTAAAGTTAAGTACAGTACTTGGCATTATTTTCATGCACAATTTAGGGCTCTCTATAATAAAATATATTCCAGCCTTTACTACAGAATCCTGGGGCGATGGTTCAAATCTAGCAGCTACTTACACAGGGTGTTACTTCAGCTTTTGACTGTCTGTCCTGCTTTTATCCATTTGAACCAAAACTTCGTAAAAGAGACCATGGCCTATTCCAGAAGGGCCAGGGGTGATTTGTGACAGGTGATGCAAATCGGTATCAGACAATTTGCTCAATTTTTTTAAGAAGATATTTGTTGGTAGTCTTCACTAATGAGAGGTAAAAAGGAGCCATAAGTCTTTATCACAACTTTATTCCGGGGGGAAGGGGTATTAAAATTAACGTAATTTCCATCTGAATTGTGGAGATATATATACATATATTTGTATATACATGTATGTAAACATATATACCATGTAAGTAGATATTAAAAATACACATATATTCATTTAGGAAAAAAACCACAAAAGCAGATCTGCAATCTATGCTGTAAACTCATCAGAGTCTCAGTTCTTCTGAACCAGGGTTTTTCCTCTGTTGTGGGGAGGTCCTGAGCTTGGAAGGATGCTTGGCATCTCTCTGGCTCCTACCCACTAGTTGCCAACTCCTTACCCCCCAAGTTATGAGGATCACAAATGTCTCTGGACATTGCCCAAGGTCACCTGGGGGAAAATTGTCTCCATTAAAAACCACAGTTGTTGCTAAAGTTCTCAGCCATTTTTTCTACCACTTGGCACCTCACGTTCTCTCTGAGCCACAAGGGTTAGTCCTGTGGCGAATATACCAGAAGCATATCTCATATTCTTGCGTCTCCCACAAATGTCTCGCATAGATTAGGAAGTGCTGGCGCATCACGTGGGTAGATTGTTTCAGGTGTCTTTGCTACACGCTTCTGTCTTCTCTGTCCCTTAACGTACTTTATCCTAAAGAATATTTTTAAAAAATATTAAAAAAAATATTTTGTTCTGCCTCCCAGATCACGAGCTGTATAGGAGCAGAGTTTGTTCCACTCATTGCTGTATCCCCCATGTTAATTCCCAGCCATCCTGGAAACGTCATAACAGGCACAGCAACAGCAGCACAGTATCTGCTGTGTGGGGGCTACACTCCTGAATGCTGGAAGTATGCTAATTTCTGTGATGCCTACATCATTGCACGGGTTAAGAATTATGATCAGACTCATTTTATAAAAGAGGAAACAGAGGCACAGGGAGGGTAAAAATATTGACCAGGGTCCCAAAGGTAGTGAGTGGCAGAGGACCGGATGTATTGTCTGTGTTAAAACCATCTGTGTTTTAATTTCCAAGCTGTGCTATAGCGAGGAAGAGTTCAGTGAAGATTTGCAGAAAGACTATAAAGACGAAGGGAGAAATGGCTGGGGATGAAGGGAAAGCTGAGCCTGGAAATCGACAATTAGGTTCTAAAGGACTGGGGCTGCACGCATGACTCGGAAATCTAACAACTGTGAAACAGATGTTGCTAAATGGAGATCAGCTCAGCCTTGCACGTGTGTGTGTTGTAAGAGTGTACACAAACGCGGCAACTCGGGGGCTAAGCAGATGCCCGCTCTGTGCTCTCGTGCTGGGATCAGGAAGCAAATCTGCTGAGTTCACCCAGGGGCTGTTTATTTCTCAAGCCGTCATGTCTTGGCAGTTTCCACCCATATAAACTGAGAATTTCCAACAGGGTCCATTTCCTCATTCTACTCCCTAAGAAAAATGCTGCCTCAAATGATCCCTTATTGTACCTAGAGGAATTTTTTAAAAAGTATTTCATGAGTTCTTCAGCAGTTTAGTGCAGGGAATTTGTGTGTGCTATATACACGACACCTGAAGCTAACCTAGATCAGCGTGAATTCTGAGAGCGCCAGAACCAGTTTGTCCTCAGTCTCCTTTCCTGAAAGTCTTCACTGGTAGAACTTGGCATTTAGACAACGCTGATTGTGGATCTCATCTGCTGATGTTCAAACATTAATCTACAGCCACTTTGCAAAGAAAGCCAGCAAAGGACATCTTGGCTTGACCTGTTATTTGTGGTTGACTCTTCTTTTCTTTATTAATTTCTAAAAAACAAAGTTCGCAGCACCGTTCCCAACTTCATTCATAGGAGTAAGGAATAGCTGCTACTTGTCTTTCTTGAAATTTAATTAACGGATGAGGTGGGTTAATAAAATCAAGCCAGTAAATGAAGATGAATCAGGAGATATTTATTCCAAATGTAAATCCTCTATGATCTGCAATATATTCCAGTTGAATTCAGTGCATTCGTGTAAGGATACTTTTCAAAGTTTGCTGAAATCATTTTGAAATCAGTGGAGAGGCCGGTGCAGTGGCTCACGCCTGTAAACCTGGCCCTCTGGGAGGCCAAGGTGGTGGATCCCCTGAGCTCAGGAGTTCCAGAGGAGCCTGAGCAAGAAGAATGGGACCTTATCTCTAAAACTAGCTGGGCTTCGTGGGAGGGGGGGGCACCTGAAGTCCCAGCTACTTGGGAGGCTGACGCAAGAGAATGGCTTAAGCCCAAGAGTTTGAGGTTGCT
The DNA here is from genome assembly GCA_963574655.1 of Perodicticus potto. Lineage (NCBI taxonomy): Eukaryota > Metazoa > Chordata > Mammalia > Primates > Lorisidae > Perodicticus > Perodicticus potto. The sequence goes on along the minus strand of CAUYRH010024663.1, from coordinate 1,647 downwards.
GTGAGCTGTGAGCACTCTAGGGAGGGCAACAAAGTGAGACTGTGTTTAAAAACAAGAAAAAAACCCCAAAAAAACAAAAGAAATGAAATCAGTGGAGAATACAGCTGAACCCAGAAGAAGGCAGTTCTGAGGGCAACAGAGAGCTCTTGCTGTAAGAATGATTTTTTTGAACCCTCTGGTTTTATCTGCAGCATGCCTAAAGATTTTATAATACAAGTTATTCCAGAAAGATGTCATGCCGTTGCAATAGTGAAGGTCTTTGCTCCCCCCAAAATATGAAGTTATATTGACATTTTGGGGGCATATCACATGTTGATGCTGTTTTGAAAACTCCAGCATCTTCTCTGTATGTACATTCCCGTTTGAGAAGCACAAGCCACACAGGTGTGCCGAGACCGAGAAAAATGCTAAAAAAGCAAACACTGGCTTTTTAAGGTGCCTAACTCTGGTTTTGACATTGACCTCTGACAGTGCTTGAGTACTTAATCCTCAGGACCAAGGATTTTATATGCATCATCTCATTTATTTATTCTTTAACAATAATTCTAAGAGGCTTTTATGATGCTAATAATGACTATTTCTTCTTTGAATGAATTTGCCTCCAACAGAGTGCTTTGTCAACTTTCAAGTCTCAAAGTCAGTGAGAGGACCCAGGATTTGACTGCAGACACCGTCCGTAGGAAATGGGCTTCTCATCCCCCAAATCCAGTGAAAATGAGAGAATTCATTTAGATATGGGGGAAAAACAGCACCAGAATTTTTCTTGACTTATTAAACTGCATTTTAAATATTAAAGAAAAATCACATCTTTACTATAGAATGCACAAATTTTAATAATACACTACAGTTCAATGAACTTTGGCCAGTTGTTAATTTATACCTTATCCAGATATAAACCATCCTCACCACCCTGATATGTTTCTCCTTTGATGAGATTCTGCCCAGACAAACCCTGCACCTCCAGGGAGGCAACTGCTGCTCTGGTTTCTATCACAGCAGATCAGTTTTCCCTGCTCGAAGCCTTATGAGTGGATGGCTACGGCAGGTCCGTTTCTGCTTCTGGCTTCTTTCACTCAGCGGAACGTTTCTGGGGTTTGGCAATGATGTTTCCCGTTAGCAGTTCATGCCTTTTCCATTGATGCCCCCTTGCTCTCTCCCTCTCCTAACACATGCAGAAGAGCTGGTGTCTGCCTGTGGGATTTAGGAACTAAAGGGAGACTCGGCCAAAGGAGACCGTGAGACTCAGATGTCAGCTGCGCTGCGGAGTCTTGCTGGCCTGATCTGATTTGACCCTGTGCACATTCCTGTTGGCCTATCTGAACACTGGGCCCCAGCAACTGAGCGTGTGTGAGGTGGACGCGTGAGCTAAACGTGTATGTTGGGCCTGGGGGAAGCTAACCTCCTCTGAGATCCCTTGACATAAACTTGTATCCAAAAAGAAATTTCTTTGTAAAGAACGAACAAAGATAAATACGTTTAGAAAAGAAATCAGATGATTGCTGCATCGAAATATTAAGCAATAATAATAATAATGCAAAGACAGTAACTTATGTCTTTAATAGGAATTAATTCCAGTATTTCTGCCTTCAGAGCAAAATAAAACTCACTTGATTTCTTAGATCAACTAATTTGAACAGTAGCCATGAA
>CAUYRH010024661.1:0-19341 GCA_963574655.1 Perodicticus potto | reverse complement strand
CCTCATCCCACTGCGTCTGCTTCTGGGCCTAGCTTTGCCTCTGGTCACACTTGCCCTAGACCCTCTTTTCTTCACTTTGGACTCTCAGAAGGACAGACTTGGGGACCCATCCTGGACCCAGTTTTGGTTAACGCTGGGTCCGAAGGCCTGGGTCAGAGGATCTGTGCTCACAGTCTGCATTATGGGACAAAGTACTCATCTCCTTGAACCCCAGTTGTCTTTTCTTTTAAAAAATTAAAATCGGCTGGGCTCCTGTAGGTCAGTGGTTAGGGTGCTGGCCATATACACCAGGGCTGGAGGGTTGGAACCTGTCTGGGCCTGCTAAACAACGACAACTACAACAAAAAAATAGCCAAGCATTATGGCAGGTGCCTGTGGTCCCAGCTATTTGGAAGGCTGAGGGAAAAGAATCACTTAAGCCCAAGAGTTTGAGGTTGCTGTGAGCTGTGACGCCACAGCACTCTACTAAGTATGACATGGTGAGACTCTGTCTCAAAAAAAAAAAAAAATTAAAATCAACTATAAAAAAAGCTAAAATCAAACCAACTATATCTATCTTTCATAATTATTTGAAGATTAAATAAGAAATGCTAAACTTTCTTTTTGCAGTTTTTTGGCCAGGGCCGGGTTTGAACCCGCCACCTCTGGCATATGGGGCCGGCGCCTTACTCACTGAGCCATAGGTGCCACCCAGAAATGCTAAACTTTTTTGATGTAGAGCCACAGTATTTTGTTTAAAGGTGGGCATGGCATTTGTAGGGGCCTTTAGCTGAAGCATAAAGCTACTCTCTGCTTCCTTCCCCTGAAGTTAAGTTTACTGAGCATTCAGTGCCAAGTGGTTTGTTTTCAGAGAACAAAGACCATCCTTAGAGGGGAGCACATTTTAGGGAGGGCCTGATCTTCCTACTCTCCTCACCCCTCCTACTGTGGGTGGGGGCGGGAACAGTCCTCCTCTGTCTGGTGGTTTGCAGACATGGCCTTGGTACTGTGGCACGTGGATAGCAGTCTTGGCCACTAGCTGACTGCCTCCTTTTGCCGACGCTGGCTTTCCTAAGAGCTCCGAGGCACAGGGGTGGGTCAGGAGGAGCTGCAGACTTCCTGTGGGTCCTCTGGGTTGGGGAGTCTTCAAGTTCGCAAGCCCTGGTTCATTGATCGTCTTTGATTCTGAAGGAGCTGAGATGGACAGTGGTTGAAGAGTGCCCTTGTGAAGTCTCAGTTCTGGCAAAAACATACCTTGCTAACAGGCAGAGTTGAGGTTGGGTCTTTGTCAGTAATCAGGGTCCTGGTGCATGAGGAAGAAGTTGGGGCTAATTTTTTGTCTTTGCCATTTATTCTGTCTCACCCTGTGAGTTCAAGAGGGAGAAAAATAAATGCAACCTTTTTTTTTTCTTTAAGAGAGGCAGAGTCTTTTAATGAGAAACATTAAATTTCAAAGGGGCATAGTAAATTTCAATTCATGCAATTTTTCTAGTATCATGTCAGATTTATTCTACATAAGTCTTGCAAATCTTGACTCCTGTTTCTTCATAAAGTTATATGGCGTTTTACTTGCTGTGTAAAGTTCAGTTAGTTTTGCTCCACTCTTTATTATGCTATATACTGTTCCTTCACTTGGAATTGTTCCCATGATCACAGTGTTGAGGGCACTGTGTTAGTCTCATGGGTACCAAGGCAGGTGTCTACCCTCCAGGAGTCCCAGGGGGTGGAGAGATGCTTTCTAAGCACTGGGGGCCTTGTAGGTGAGGCAGGATCCTCAAGTGGGTAGGTGAGGCAGGATCCTCAAGTGGGGGGGGGGGAGTTAGCCCAGGTCAGGGCCACACATGATTTGTACCCAAGGTGAATTAAAAGCACATAGGTAGGAACAAAATCACCCAGTACACCTGGAGATGAAGCTCCTGCACTGACACAGACCAATTACGCCGATGACAACAGCTGACCTTTCTTAGAGTTTTTAGTATGGGCACCGTTTTAAGCTCTGCATCAACTAGCTGACTTAATCTCCACTGGAATCCTATGATGGCGTGTAGGTGCTATCATCATTTTTACTCTGTGGATGAGGGAAGTGGGACATAGCAGCTGGGTAGCTAGCCCACGACCACACAGGCAGAATGTGTCAACAGCAGACTGGAACCAGCATGCCCATCTGAGGAGACATGGAAAGACTGGAGTTTCCATTTGAATGTTCACAAGGTGATAAAATAATGTAAAAGGACCATTGGTCAAGTGGTCTGAATGAGGGACCCCCATTTTTCTCTCCAGCCCTGTTTTTTCCTGCTGAGCTGCTCAGAAGTTGACAGTGCAGGGCGACCTTGGACAGTACGTTCTCGGTCCTGACATGGGGCAAGAGGGAGGAAGGGGTGGTGCTGAACTCCCACCAGGCAGGACCCAAGAGGACCCCTGGCTTACCCCACCCTGTCTGCTCTCTCGTTCCCAGGCTACGTGCAGGCATGCCGAGCCCTAATGATCGCCGCCTCAGTGCTTGGGCTGCCGGCCATTCTGCTGCTGCTGACGGTTCTGCCCTGCATCCGGATGGGCCATGAGCCCGGTGTGGCCAAGTACAGGCGAGCCCAGTTGGCTGGTGTCATGCTCATCCTGCTGGGTAAGACGACTTTATGTGTGGCCCCCGCCTGAGTGAACTAATGACTCTCAACTTTCATAGGTGGTGTAAGCTTCATTGGAGGCTGAGTGAGTCCATGGGGGATAGATCCCACAATCTGTACCCCTGAGATTTCTCAGGCAGTTCACAGAGGGCTCACTAAACATGAAAATTAGTTTTAAAAAACCCCCCAAATATGTTAAGGGTAGGAAGTACCTAAAGGAAAGATCAGAAGGACAGAAGAGAGCCCCATGGTGGCCCTGGTGGCCCCCAGGCTTCATAATGGAATTCCTTTTAGAACACCTGTGCCCAGGTCCCACAGAAATTCAATTGAATCAGAATTTTCTGTGGATCAGGCTAGGCAAAGACATTTTTTGAAAGCTCCCCAGGTGATGCCTATATGTGACTGAGATTGAGACCCTCAGTTAATATGTGAAGAAAGAAAAGAAGAGGAGGGGAGAGCAAAGTGAAGTGTTGAGAATGGTCGACCACCAGTTGGGGGTTCCTCCTTGTACCCAGTAAGTGCCCTGAGCACCTGGGTCAGGCCCCTGACCCTGGGGCCCTGGGGGGATAGGCAGTCTCTGCTCTGAGTGTACTTGGACATCTTCAGGGAGCACGGCAGGTGTGCATCTAACAGAGGTGCTCGGGCTGTGCAAACACACAGGAAGGCACGGAGCTTAGACCGGACGAATTTTCAATGAGTTTGCAGAGCAGAGAAACCCGGAGAGGAGCCCTATGACATGAAGTGGAGGTGGCCAGGTCATGACTGGAGGAGGGACAGTCCAGGACCAGCAAATGACATATGCTATTTACACCTGTACACAATAGGGCTCAACTTAACAACCTACGGGGGTCTTTCTAGCTCTATTCTCTCTAGTGATTTCATTTCTCCCCATTGCTTTTCTTGGATGCTAATTCTATCAGCACAGTCTAAAATCTAATAGAGGATATAAATTATAAGAACAGTGGCTCTTGTTGCAAAGTACATATATCAGCGAGAAGGAACAGATTTGGATATGGGTGAAATATAAAGTCACATTCTCCAGAGACAAGGAATTCCTGTCCCCAAATTGGCACATCAGATCATGTCCTTGAGGGGCAAGTGGAAGGGGTCTGTGTGGGTTGATGCCATTTGGTGATGGTCACCTCCCACCTGGAGCCTTCTCCCACACAGAGATGAGGTGAGGGGAGCCATTTCCCAGGACTGCAGAGGGATTTGGAGGGGTTTGTGAAGCCATGGAGACTTTTGGGGGAGGCGTGTGTGTGTGTGTGTGTGTGTGTGTGTACAGAAGTGAAAAGGCCACTGTAATTTCCAGAGGAAAACCTGTGTGTGGAAATTTTGATTCCAGCCACAACAAATTGGCGTGACGGTGTCACACCAGGGACATACAGCCCGCGTCTTGGGTGATACCTCCCAGTGGTCAGATCTTTGTATCCAATTCCCTTCCCACCAGGAAGGCCAAAGCTCCAGAAGTCCACTGGGTTTGCACAATCCAGGCGAAACCCTTTCCATCCTAGACACTTGGCTGTTGTTAGTTACCTTCCTCTCGCTCTCACAGAAGCCCCCAGAGGCCCTCCTGGCCCCTGCAGACAGCAGACCCCAGAGGATGGTCTGTTGTGTTAGACACTCGTCCTTTCATACAAGTGCCAGAGTCTCCATAAGAAGGAGAACATATTAAACAAACCCAGTGGAAAATAGGGGCACAAAAACAAAGGAAGAAGACAAATTGGTTTTTAAAAAGAAACCCTAAAAATGACTGAATTGTTTAGTTGAATAACCAGGGATACGAAAAAAACCAAACCAGAGCAGGCATGGTGGCTCTCGCCTGGAATCCTGGCACTTTGGGAGGCTGAGCAGGGGGATCTGAGGAGGCCAGGAGTTTGAGGCCAGCCTGGGTAGCACAGGAGAGTGGGTTGGTGCGGGCAGGCAGAGACGTGGATGAGGAGGCAGGGCTGGGTGGGGGTGAGGCCTACAGTCCCTGTTTGTCTAGAGTGAGACCCTGGGGGAACCCGGGCATCCTCCATCTGACCCCCTCCCCCCGGACTCTGCACCTTGCTGGACACTGGGTGGGATGAGGGCCCTCATAGCCCGTGCTCTGCCTTGCGTTTCCATTGGCTGCCTCCTCTTTGCCCCATCTGGATTTATTTGTCTGGGGGTCTCTGCTGGCTTTTGGGCCGGATGCTGTCTTGACTGTAGTGAGCGAGCTCTGGAAATGTGATGCTCCTTGTCTCACGAGTGGCACCTGTGGTCTCATCTAGGCTCTCCCACCACGGAGCCCTGAGTGCCTGTTCTTCCCGGTTGGCAGGGAGTGGGAGGGACAGAGAGAGACAGTGAGGGCCCCTTTGTGTTTCTCCGGACTGGTCTGTGCCACTGGAGCAGCCAGTGTGGGCCCGTGCTGGGTCCCAAGGTCGCGACCAAAGGGGACAAGGCGCTGCTGGGGCTAGGGCCTGGGGACCGGACAGTGTTGCAGCATGTCTTGGTGTGGAAACTGTGAACACTATTCATTAACCTCAGTTTTTCCTGATTCTGAAATCTATAATTATTTTTGTGAAAGCTTAATAAAGTTGTCTGTTGTCCAACACCCATATCTTCTCATGGTCTCAGGTGAATTGTGAGTTTGGCTCCTGCGGAGGGAGAAGTGGGAATCTGCTGCTTGGGTCCAGTGGGTCTGAGGCTCAGCAGCTCTGTCTGTGGCTCTTCAAGGGTCCTGCCAAAGCATGAGGTGCCTGTGCCCTGAGTTGTTCTGTCTTGTCAGTTGGAGTCAGAACCAGTGTTGTGATCTGGACTCGACTGCTTTGTAGCTGTGTGAACTGGGGCAGCTCCTTGACGTCTCTGACCCTTTCTACAAATAGGAATGGTGGAAGCTGCTTGTCAGGTGAGACCACTGAGCCCACATACGAAGGTACTCAGCACGGCGTCTGGCCCAGAGTAAGTGTTCGGTCAGTGGTTGCTATTATTAGTACTGTCCTTGGTTGGAGGAAACAAGGCCTGGCCCCGAGGGCAGTGGACATTCCTCTAACCATGTGCCACGTCTGCAGGTCATCCTCACAGGTGGAGCTGGTGAGGAAAGACAATAACCTTGTGTTGGGAATACCACCTTTTATCCTGACTTAATGGCAACATTTCCCTTGTTTACTTTATAGAAGCCAGAGTGTGGGGTTTGGTAGGGTTTTTGCTTATTCCAATATGAAAGGCCAGCATTATGCTACCCTTGGAAATCCCAGAATTGTAGTTTTGCTTCAGTCAGATTTGCACCTTGCTACCAGTGAGGAGATGCCTTGTGTGAGTGTTTTTAGGGGAGTAAGACACGTTGTGTGTTTTTTAGGGGTGTGGTAGTGCACAGAAGGAAAGGATATGCACTTCCTCAGTGGAACCCTTTCATCTTTTCTTCTTTCTTTTACAAAGTCTGGCCCCAGGAACTATATTTGTGGTAGAAAAGAGTCATTTTAACTTGGAACTTTCAGGTTAATAGTGAAATTGCAGAAAGGGCAGGTCATATTGAGGTTGTCATGCACACAGAATAAGATGCCCCACAGGCTCACATGCCTCCCTGTGGGACACCTGCAGTTCCAGGTCTTTAAGAGAACGGTTAGAAAAATTTTCCTCTTTACTCATTAGCTTTTCACAAACAAGTCTTTAATCTAAATAACTGCATTTGGGCAGTGGAAAGGGTGTGGCATGTTAGTGTGATTATGGCTACAAAGAACTAAGTCCGTGACATTGGAGGCCCTGAATGCTTCCCGAGTTCCTCCTGTCTCTAAATTCCATGATTAAAACAATTAACAGATAACCATGAGGCTGCCCTTTTAAAAAGCCTACAGGGAAAAAAGATGCATGGAACAGAAATAAAGGAAAAAAATGCTGAACTCAGGCCAGGAAAAAAACCGCACTCAGTTATTCCATTGATTTGATGATTATATCCATGTTTTCTTTCTTTCTTTTTTTTTTTTTTGAGAAAGAATCTCACTATGTTGCCCTTGGTAGAGTGCCATGGCATCACAGCTCACAGCAACCTCAAACTCTTGGGCTTAAGTGATTCTCTTGCCTCAGCCTCCCAAGTAGCTGGGACTACAGGCGCCCGCCGCAATGCTTGGCTATTTTTTTGTTGTAGTTGTCGTTGTTTGGCAGGCCTGGGCCGGCCTTGAACCCACCAGCCTCGGTGTATGTGGCCGGCACCCTACTCATTGAGCTATCGCCCAGCCATATGTCCATGTTTTCTTAAGTCAACATTTTAGAAAATAACAAATTAAAAAAAAAGAAAAACTAAAAATTTTTTTAGCTTTAAATGATAGAAAACAGCAAATAAACATGTCCAACAATTCGTTGGAAATCTTATTACCTGTTGCCTTAACTGGTTTCCTTGTGGAAAGCTAAGGTTAATTGAGACTTAGATTTTATGTTACAACAGTATTGATTGCAGAAGGCAGAGTTCAATGTATTGTAAAATGTTAGATGAAGGAGGTCTTTAAAAATGTTTTAATTGTGGAAAATTTCAAACTTATACAAAATTAAGCAGAATGGTGTAATAACCTCCCACTCCCAAACCAAACTCCTTCTCTGCAATGAGCCTCTCATGGATTGTCTGTTTCGCTTTTCCCTGTCTCCATTTCTTCCAGTCTCTGGATTGTTTTGAAGCACATCTCAATTTTGCTCTGTGCTAGAAATGATGCTTTTAAAAGTCCTTTCAGTGGAAGGTGACAAAGCTGAAAAGAGAGGTGGTCGCTGGAGAAAGAAAAATGTGGGTGTCTGGTGATGATCTGGCCTTTGTTTTTTGTCTGTCTCTCTCTGTAGTTATCTCCAAAGTCAAACACACTTATATCAGTTTTAACTTCCTCACACTTATTTAACTCCTTATATTACTTACGTCATTTAATCTCTAAAGAGATTAAAAAGTACACCATTACATTACTCTAAAATTGCATTTTGGCCCTGGTGCAGTGGTTCACACCTATAATCCCAGCACTTTGGGAGGCCAAGGCAGGAGGATCACTTGAGCTCAGGAGTTCAAGACTACTAGCTTGGGCAACATACTGAGACCCTGTCTCTACAGAAAAAAAAAAAAAAAGCCAGGTGTGGTGGTACATGCCCATGGTCCCAGCTATTCAAGAGGCTGAGGTGGGAGGATCACTTGAGCCCAGGAGTTAAAGGCTGCAGTGAGCTATGATCACATCACTGCACTATAGCCTGGGCAACAGAGCTAGACCCCTGTTTTTAATAAAATAAAATTGCCTTCCCAAACATTTTCTGTGTTTGGTCACATCAAGATCATTGTTAACTTTTATCAAGGGTGTATCTTACCAATTAAAGAACACATTGCATTAAATTATTTGACATTTGGTCTCAAAAGAGGCAAACAGTTTAATTCTCTGAAGAGTAAAGAATTCTACTTACAAGATGAACAAGTCTGGTGAATTTTCCTTTTCCCTTTCCCCCTTCTCTTCCTTCTCCTCCTTTTTACCTAAGAATATCCCTGATTTTTACTTTCTATTTCCCAACGATAAACGGTAGATCTTCCCCCTCTCCCTTATGTAGTTAACTACCGCATTTTCTGAAACAAGAGGAGAAAGAGATTAAAAAATCTGAGTTCTAAAATTATGCTTTTCAAAGCATAATTATGCTGCCCTGTTTTCAGAGAGTTAATTTAAAAATAAATTTGATGATATATTCAGCTTTTCACTCTCTTTTCCCTCTAAACAAGAAAACAATCCCAAATTCCCTTTATATCTTTTCAATATTCTTTACCTTAAGGTAACTGACTTTTCAGAAAACCATTTTATCTATTTTTCCTAAATAACTAAGATAACCATTCAAAACTCTTTTTTGGTGGGAGGGAGGACCTGCAAATGAAAATAAATCTAGCAGCTCTCTGTCTCTAAGAAAGCAAAAAATGTTTGCCAGTTCACTCAAAAAACTGCTTCACGTTTTTTAAGTAATGATTTGACTTGCATTTTTAACTTTATTGGTCAAAACATATCCCTTTCTGCCTCCAAAACACTGCTAAACTTGAGTAAATTCTCCTTTTTTGGTTTCTAAACATTTTTTGTTTTGAGTTCAATCAAGGGTCACTGTCCAGTGAGCCTCTCATTTCCTCTCATGCTGTGTGGCAGGCTGTCATTTTTCAGTGGTTTTGATGTGGTTCGTTTCTGAGAGCCACAGGAATTCCACCCAGGGATCGTTTATGTACGGGAGAAGTAAGGAGCCTCCTGGTGCTCATTTGGCTGGTTTTGCATGAATTAAAAAGAAGCAAATCTCTAATAAGGTCAGTGATGAGCTTGTGACTTTCGATGTGTTCAAGGCCCAATAAGATTTTATAATTTTGGAAGTCAGCTTTTTTTTTTTTTTTTTTTTTTTTTGAGATAGAGTCTTACTCAGTTGCTCTGGAGTAGAGTGCCATGATGTCTTAGCTCACAGCAACCTCAAACTCTTGGGCTCAAGAGATCCTCTTGCCTCAGGCTCCTGAGTAGCTGGGACTATAGGTGACTGCCACAATGCGTGGCTATTTTTTTCTTTTTTTAGGAGAGATGGTCTCACTCTTGCTCAGGTTGGTCTTAAACTCCTGAGTTCAAGCAATCCACCCACCTTGGCCTCCCAGAGTGCTGGGGTTCTAGGCATGAGCCACTGTGCCAGACCTGGAAGTCAGCTTTAGTATATGTGAAGTAGAAAATAGAATGAAATGATATTTTCTCTTATCCATCCTTCCTTCTATCCATCCACCCATTCTCTCATCTAGCTGTAGGAGATTCATCAGATAAATGTTTAGACATTTTCCTGGTTTTTTTTTTTTCCTTTTTCTAATTAATTATCTTAGAATGAAATAGAACAAAATCCTTAAAACACTCAAAACCAAGCTTGATGGTAACTTTTGGGATATTGAGCCTGAGTCTTTCCCTATGTGGAGATAGTTTTGTTTTATTATTTGCTGAGGAAAAGGGGAATAATTAAATGAATTTAGAGGCAGTTTCTTGTCTTATTCTATAAAATCTAAACCAAATCTGAAAGTTAAGTTAGATTTGTTTAGAGGTAGGGAAATGCTTTCATGTGTGTGTGTGTGTGTGTAAATACAAAGTAATTGAAAATATAAAACAATTTGAACCATAAACTGTTTTGAAACCAGTTAATTGTTTCTAGGAAAAATTCGTGGGATTGAGCCACATCCGTTGCTTGGCAGCTAAATATCTTTTCCTATAGAATTCAGCTTCTCACTCCCTTCCTTTTTCCTCTAAACAAGCCTGGGCTTAGAAGCCCTTGCCAGGGTGTTAGCTTTACCCATAGGAGAACAGATGCCCAATTTGGGGTGTAGAGGTGTGTAGCCAGAGTGTGTCTTGCTGTGGGGAATCTTTAGCTCTTTGCTGAAACACTCTAAGAGAGGATGTCTGTCCTGACAGAGGTTTGCCTTTCTCTGTTCCTTGCTGAAAGATGATTCTCCCAATTGCCAGAGGAAAAGAAAGACAGAGACTTTCCCCTATATCTGAGGTCTTCAAAGCCAAGGCTGGAAAGGGAGGACTCACATAAATACTGGTCTTCTGGAACATTCTATTCACAGAGGGAAATTACATCTTTTCATGGCATCTCATATGAAAATATTACAGAAGCTGGTATGCTTGTGCAGGCTTCTTTAAGAAAAAAGAACCATTAGCACATGGATAGATTTTATCTTCTTAGATAATCTTTACACAATTAGCAGAGTGAATTTGGGCTGTTAGAAAGCCAGCTTGGGCAATTCAAATACCCCAAATCCACTCTCCTCCTTCTGATTGCCACTTGGGATTTACTCATTGTTCAGGATAGGCCCCCGTTTATTTATGTGTGTTAATACCCAGTGTGTGGGATTGGGCTTAGTCTGGTGTCATCAAAAAACTATGTTACAAGCTACACAAATGCAATGAAATAGTTTAAAATGTCTTTCAAAATGGGCAAGGCGAAATGATTTTTCAGTTTAGAACTAATGTACAAGGCTGTTAGATTTGAGTGTTTGTGTTAAAGAAAAAATATTTCTAGCCAGGTGTTGTGGCGGGCGCCTGTTGTCCCAGCTACTTGGGAGGCTGAGGCAAGAGAATCGGCTAAGCCCAAGAGCTGGAGGTTGCTGTGAGCTGTGATGCTGTGGCACTCTACTGAGGGCCACACAGTGAGACTCTGTCTCTAAAGAAAAAAAAATTTCTTCCCTGTGGGCACAGACAGCAAGCTAAAAAGTCACTCAGCTTGAGTAGAAATTAGGAGAAAGTTGCCGCGTTGAAAGTGACAAGGGAACAACCCCTGGCATTAAAGGGAAGGGCTTCCACCAAGGGGAAGGGGAAGCAGAGGGGCAGTGCAATGCCTTGTTTTGAATTTGTTGATGGCTTTTATGGTTAACAATTGGAAACTTCATTATTTTTATTATTACTTTCATGTCTGCCAACCTGAACTTACAGGAAGTTACAGAGTCCCTCGGTCTGAGGCTGTGCTGCCCACTGCAGGGGGCAGGGAGCCACTCACACGCAAAGGCAGACCCAGTCCTTCATCTCTGTAGCCCCAGGACTGTGCCTGATGGCCCTGACTACTCTGGCTGGCGGTGCTGGTCTAAGGTTTAAAGACATTTTTTAAGTCTTTATATGCTGCTGGCTGCTCTTGTTTTGTTACTTTGCTTATAAAGAGTTGAAGAACTAAATGATATAAAAGGTATTTTTTACCGTACTCTGTAAAATCTAAACCAGAACTGAAGGTTAGGCTGATGGGTACAAGACTGTAAATAAAGTTCTACTATTTTGACCCCTCACAACAAATATCATCAACATACCACCCTTGAACCGGTGAATTCCTTACCCAGTGGGATTCTGGGGGTGTGAAAAGCCTGATGCAAACTCAGACCCTTGTGTCCAATAGTCACGCCAGCAAGAGAAATGTCAGTTTCTCCAGGTCTTTGTCGTGTGAATTGACCACACTGCAAACTTAAAGAGTGTCAAGTTGGGGCTGGCACCGTCCTGCTCCTCACCTCTGAGTTGCTCAGGTCACCCAGTCGTTCAGTCAGGGCACATTAAACGCACCCAGGGGCTGAACGAGTTTACACAGACAGGGCACTTGGCTGCCAGGAACTCTGAGCTGCAAATGAGAAGAGTAAAGAGAATTATAATAGAACTAGGTAAGTATATCCATAGAGTTATGAGTATAAATGTAAATTCATGATATACGAGTAAACGCAAAGAAATGTGTTGGCCTGAAGTCACTTACTGAGCGGCCGCCGCCCGGGGGCGCGCGGGGGCCGCGCGGTCACCTGCTCGTGTCTCCGCAGCTCTCTGCGCCATCGTGGCCACCATCTGGTTCCCCGTGTGCGCGCACCGCGAGACCACCATCGTGAGCTTCGGCTACTCGCTGTACGCGGGCTGGATCGGCGCCGTGCTGTGCCTGGTGGGCGGCTGCGTGATCGTCTGCTGCGCCGGGGACGCCCAGTCGTTCGGGGAAAACCGCTTCTACTATTCCTCGGGCTCCAGCTCCCCGACCCACGCCAAGAGCGCGCACGTGTGAGAGGCGCCGCCGGGGCGCTGCAGGTGCCGGCGGGGCAGGACGCCGCCCTCCGCCCGGCTCCGAAGCCAAAGGTCCAGAAAGGCGTCCTGGCGGGCGTTCGTAGTCGTAGCCCCTCCCCGTCTCTAGCTCCATAATGCCTCACTTGCTTCCGTGGCGTTGCCCACTGTTAGCTTTCTTTCTGGGCATTCCTTTGTTGTTTATTAAAAAGACATGTGTATATATTTTGTTTCTCTCTGAATCTTAATGCCTTTGCAAACATTGCTGGGTTGGGTGGGGGTGGGGCAGAGAAATAAAGACACTTTTCACACTGTCACGAATGACAGCAAGCCTCTATCTCCCCCAATGCAGTTCCAAGGTCATTTGCTTACAAGAGATAGAAGAACGCAGAATTGGGGACACATGGTGTGGGGAGGGGGGAGGAATCGTGGAACTTTCTCTCCAGGAGAAAGTTTCCCTTTTTTAAGTTGAGGGCAAAGGATATTTTTTAGTTTGTGATTTTACATTTATCTGTACATACCTTTCAAGATTGATCATTTTTATAACCATGGTTTTCCTGAAATTCTCGACTCGTCGGTATGAAGGAAATGAACCAAGCTGACCCCAATTATGCAATAAGTAACAGTGCAAGTGAGTATAACTCTAACAGATATTCCTCAGAACACGTCTGATTTTAAGATCGGTATGATACACTTTTTAATCCTACATTTTCCTATGCTTCAATTTACATTTTTAAAGCTTTCCCCTTTTCTCTATTTTCCTTATGTCATCCATCTGGAGGTGATGTTGTTTAACGTTAATTGTACTGTTGAATTTGGCTTTACGGGTGTAAACTGATCATGTATCAGTATCTGAGACCCCCAACTCTCCAAACACTATGGTGCATTTTGTTCTTTAAGTGGAATTTGTGCAATAAAATAACAGACTGTCTGCAAAACCGGCCTCAACCTTCTGTTGTATCCAGAGGTATCATTAGTGATTAAAAAAAAAGTCTCATTCATCTCTCCTGGTAATTTATGGAGAACCTGATCAAGAACTCATCATCCCACATTGTCCTGAATAATTAAAAAGTTATATTTTATTCATGGCATCACAGTGATAATGTGTGGTCATAAACCATAACCTAGACTCTCCGGTTTCCTGTGGAGTGACTCTGTGACCTCATTAATTCAGAGACCAGTGGGCAGCAATCTGAACCCAAGTTCTGAGAATATGCGGTTAAACGCTTTTGTCTACTTTGAACACTTAATAAAGGAATTGGGTTAACATAGAGGGAGAATTAAACATTTAGTGGGATCTTTGAGTAATAATATCTTAACAGATTTTGTTCAGACATATACATGTAGATGTTTGGACATGTTGACATGAGCTGATTTTTATTTACTTTCTATTCCAAAAACTCCATCAAGTTACGGGAAGGGCAGAGCAAGGTGGCTCACACCTCTAATCCCAGCACTCTGGGAGGCTGAGGTGGAAAGATCTCTTGAGCTCAGGAGTTCAAGACCGGCTTGAGCAAGAGTGAGACCCTGTCTCTACTAAAAATGGAAAAACTCGCCAGACATGGTGGCGTAACTACTGGGGAGGCTGAGGCGGGAGGATCACTTGAGCCCAAGAGTTTGAAGTTGCTGTGAGCTATGATGATGCCACTGCACTCCAGCCTGGGAGACAGAGTGAGACTTGTCTCTTTGTCCCTCCCTCTCTCACACACAGCAATGGGCTTGGTCTAAGAGAACAGATTACAATCCATTTTGGCAGACTTTTCCCAAATGCAATATTAATTTCACTAGCTGATGGTATAATAATTGGTAAACATTTCCTTTCTGGAAATATCCATTTGGGCTGGTCATTTTGCAGTAATGTGAGTACATCAGATTATAACCTGGTGGAAACTATTTCTAAGTTACTTATACAGAAAATACTATATCGACTAAAATATTTGCTAAGCTAGAATATAGTTTTCCTAGGGATATAAGTCATGTAGCTATATCGTAGGACCCTTCCTCCGTCATTAACTTGTCAGGGAATAATGATGGTGAACACTGGGAGGACAGGACAAGTGTGGCTTGAAGTCCCCATGGGCCTCTCCTCACAACCTCAGCTTAACCCATAAGTACCTTCAGGCAGTTCTCTCCTCCATGGACATTTTCTCACCTGCCCTCTTGTGCTGGGGTGTGCTGAGAGAGCCTGCTCTGTCCTGCAGTGTGAGGAGGGAGACACCCAAGTCTCTCCCAGCTGACTGCTGACAATTAGGGAATCTCATTTTTATAGCCTGTAACTCCGGCGTTGCGAGGTTATCAGTTTGAGCAAGGAGGGTAGAAATTCCTCCAGCACAGCTCTGTCAGTGGGAACATAAAGTGAGCCACGAATGCAACTTAACATGTTCTAGCAGCCATGTTAAAATAGCTAAAAATAAATGAGTGAAATTAGTTTTAAAACATTTTACTTGATCTAGTACATCCAAAATATTACCTTTCCATAGGTAGTCAGTTGGCAGAATATTTCATGTCCTTCTTTTTGTATTACGTCTTTGGATTCCAGTGTGTGGTTGACACAGCATGTCTCCATTTGCACTAAGTATTTCAAGAGCTCGAGGGATGCGTGTGGCTAGAGGCCTTGGATTGGAGGCACAGCTGCAGGATGTTAGGGTCTCATTGGGGCGTGGCAAGTACAACTTACTAAACAGTTATAATAAGTCTCCCCCCAGGAGAAGACAGGAACCACCAGCCATGTGTGAAGTGGCAGATCTCCATGTCAAGAATGTCACACACTTACTCGTCTTCACAGCCCCCATTTCATAGATGAGAAACATAAGGTGCAGAGAATTTGGGCTGTTTGTCCAGGTCATATCGCCACTATGTAGAACTAAGGGGAGTTAACTCTCTGTAAGTCTGAAGCCCTCGTGTTCCAATTTAAGAACCACTATGGTTAGACTCAGGTAAACTGGAGATTCACTCTCTTCATCCCTCCTCCCACCTCCAGAGTCCAACACAGCTGATACAAGTTGAGAGTCAAGATTTTATGTTTTTATTGTGTACTCCTGCGATTACGAGGAAGGGCCTCCACAACTCTGAGAAACAGGGAACAGAAGGGCTTCTCTCTCGGGCCTTTCTGTGTGGCTGTCATCCTCCTTGGTGTTCATCGGAGCTGATGTGGTCGTGGGACATAACAGCAAACGTCTCCCTCTCTCTTTAGGCTGTTCTGAAGAGACTGAGTGCACGGGGTCTTCAGTGTGGCAGTGAACCAGTCCTGCTCACACTTTCCAAGAATTTGATAGGAACTGAATTAGAAAAATTGTTTCAAGCCAATATCTGATTGTAGGGAGGTTAGTTATAGTGACAGCAACAAAGAGAGAAGATTGTGTACTTAATGAATACAATTTACATATTTGTGCAGAATCGGTGGTTTGGGGTAACAAAAGAACAAGGTTTAGTTGTATTTTGCCCCCCCCTTTTTTAATTAAAGGAAAATCTGCGTGTCAGTGTTTCTGTATACAATGTGCACAATGTGAGCTGCGGCATCTTAAATGTTTGGCAGGACACTCCTGCTCATGACATCACATGCTGGGAGGACAGGGAGGCCACTGTGGGACTGGCCCTGAGCAGAGGCAGCATCAGAGCTGCCATTGAGATGACCACAAAAGAGTGTGTGACGGGCAGATGTGCAGCTTGATGGAGACTGAGCCAGGATTGTGGGCAGCACAGTGGCACTTGCTGCTGTGGCCTGAATAGCTGCTCTTGAGGAATCTATGTCCCGCCTCGTGCAGACTCAGAGCTCAGGCTTTGTGGTCTTGTGGTGGGGGACGGAGTGGAGATGGAGGGACTTGTCACTGCTCCATGCCCCCCTGGTTAAAGTGCAAAACGTGAGAATGCTGAGCCTTTCTAGGTGGAAAGTACAAATTTCTTCCTGCTTATATCCGAATTACCTTCCAAAGGGCACTTGATGGTCACAGCTGGGGGTTTTCTTTAGTTAAAGCAATTATGTCTCAATTTCTCTTATGTTGAATGATACAGTTGTGCTTTCCAAACTGTAGTGTGCACACAGATCACCGGGGGATCTTGTTAAAATGCAGATTCTGAGTCTGCAGGTGTGGACAGGGCCTGAGAGTCTGCGTTTCTCACATCTCTTAGGGGATGCTGGCTTCCCGTGTCCTGGACTCACACCTTGACTGACCAGCCAGCCTCTGGGGTCCATGTCCACTGCAACACAGTGTAGACACGTCCTCAGACGTGAGCAGCGTAGACTTGTCCTGGGCCATGAGCAGTGTAGACCTGTCCTCAGACACACAGTGTAGACACGTCCTCAGACATGCACAGTGTAGACGCGTCCTCAGACAAGAGCAGCGTAGACTTGTCCTGGGACATGAGCAGTGTAAACCTGTCCTCAGACACGCACAGTATAGATGCGTCCTCAGATACGCGCAGTGTAGCCCTGTCGAGGCTCAGACATGCGCAGTGCAGACCTGTCCTCAGACACGCGTAGTGCAAACTTATCCTCAGACACGCGCAGTGTAGGTGGTGCCTTTTTTGTGGAAGATGCTGAGCATGTTTCTTTGCCCTTCAAAATAATTCTGGTGTTAGGCTGGGGGTGGTGGCTCGCACCTGTAATTCCAGCACTCTGGGTGGCTGAGGCAGGAAGATTGCCTGAGCTCAGGAGTTCAAAACCAGCTTGAGCAAGAGTGAGACCCCATCTCCACTAAAAATGTAAAAACTAGCCGGGAGTGGTGACAGGCATCTGTAGTCCTAGCTACTCGGGGAGGCTGAGGCAGGAGGGTCATTTGAGCCCAGGAGTTTGAGGTTGCTGTGAGCTGCTACCATGCACTCGAGCCTGGGAGACAGAGTGAGAATGTCTTAAAAACACCCAAAACAAAGGGGGGTGCCTCTGGCTCAAGGGGTAGGGCACCGGCCCCATATGCCGGAGGTAGCGGGTTCAAACCCATCCCCCGCCAAAAACTGCAAACCAAAAACAAACCACAGCACCATGTCCGTGCTGTCTGCCTTCTGCTTTGTGGATATCAAGATTCTCTGGCACGTCATCCTTTCATCTGCACCCTTTGCCCACTGGATACAACGCAGATTTCTTGGGTTGGTGTGCAAAGTGTATGATAGACCTATCTGGTCTTTATTAAAAAACTTCCCTTTGGGCCGCCAGCCTCATATGCCGAGGGTGGTGGGTTCAAACCCGGCCCTAGCCAAACTGTAAAAAAAAAAAAAAAACCCAAGAAAAAACTTCCTTTGGCTCTGAGTAAGAAAAACAGACTCTGGGTAGAGGAAACAGTGAAGGGATGTTTTCTGAGGAGGGGAAGTAGAACAGAATTTTTGGGGAGGAAGACTTAGTTTTTTAGAAAACCGAAATCAGAGCGGGGCAGGCCCGGGTGGAAGTGGTGCTGGCCTGCGGTCCAGGAGGCAGGACCTGCACCTGTCACTCGTCTAAGAGCCAATCACCAGGATGGGAGCCCTGGATTGGCCGGGGTCACATGCTGCCCCCCAGTCAATCACTGAGCCAGTCTCACAGGTGTGAAGAGGGAGGAATTAAAGTCCGGACAAAGATAACGTGGTAGGAGAGGACCCGCGGAAGCGCACGAGTCCGGGGTCTTATCCAGGCCTCAGCTCCCTCTACGTGACTTCTGTGCTCGCCCGCGACCTCGTCCAGAGGGTCTGTCGGAAGGGGCCAGTCGTGGCTATTTACAAGGGAGGCATCATAGGAAAAATGTCCTGGCGAATCAATTACTATAAATTTCAAACTCCCTAAGGCTATTTATATGTTTAGTAAATCTAAAAAACTCTTATTAAATAAAATAAGTCCTTCTGCCCAGAGCAGGGCAGAACCGTGAACGTGGGACCACAGGGGTGAGCCAGCTGCAGGATTCGTGACTGCTTGATTTTAGATCTGGGCTTCCTTAGTACTTCCTGATATTTTATTAAGATTTGGAAATTTGCATATTATTCAAGAATTTATGAACGTTTGGTCATCTTAAAAGGAGTTTTATGAGCATCTGCTGAAGGTGTTTGGGTTTTTTGTTCAGTCATTTGTGACTCATCAGGCGAACAGTTCACCCAGCGCTTGTTATGTCCCAGCCTGGCAGGAGCTGGTCCAGCCCTGGCGACCCAGGTTGGCACATCCTGAATAGTGACGGTGTTAAATTCTTATCACTGTCATCTTTAATCTACTTTGGAAAGTTACACCCTGACGGCAGGGAGAAAATAAAATACCAACAGCAGCACATTACTGCCCAGATTAAAGGTAAGAGGTTGTAGAATATTGGACCTAAGAAGGCATATCAGCTTTAACTAGGGCTTCCTCCAGCCTTGTACCTTTCTTATGGATGTGGAAAGTCAGCCAATGCCTAAACTTCCTGAAGTGCATTGATTTAATTATAAGGATGACTTTGAGGTGTCTGCAGAGATGTGCCCTCCTCAGGCTTCTGTGGGGGGTCCTGCGGAGGTCTTCTGCAGAGAACCGTGCTCTTTCTTCTTAGAGCTGGAACTTACTTGAGGGCATCAATTTTTGCTTGTCAGAGTGGCAGGGCCAGTTCTTACTCTGCTGTGGCATACTTGGTGTTTACTGTATGAAACTAAATTATACTTCAAAAAATACAGGGAAATGAGAATGTAAAAACATGCATCTTGGGGCAGTGCCTGTGGCTCAGAGAGTAGGGCGCCAGCCCCATGTAACCGAGGACTGTGGGTTCAAACCTGGCCCGGGCTGAACTGCATCAAAAAATAGCCGGGCGTTGAGGTGGGCGCCTATAGTCCCAGCTACTCGGGAGGCTGAGGCAAGAGAATTGCTTAAGCCCAAGAGCTGGAGGTTGCTGTGAGCTGTGACTCTACGGCACTCTACTGAGGGTGACAGAGTGAGACTCTGTCTCTAAAAAAAAAAAAAAAAATGCATCTTTTTGATAACACTGCAGAGAAGCGACTTTACTCATAATAACAGCAGAGTGCAGCAGCCATGCTCTTGTTCTTTTAGTTCTCAGAGGCCAGTGAGTGAGGGGCTGTCAGTGTGCTCCCTGCAGGTAAGAGAACAGAGGCAGGGGAGTGAGTGGGCCGTTAGGTGCAGGCCAGGATGGTGATCTTGCAGCCACGGTGAAGCCTCAGGGACTCTAGGGAGGGGGTGTGATTCCAAGTTTTGATCCATTTCCTAGCGCTACATCGTCAAATTTCTGGGTGTAGAATTTCTTGTAGTATTCAGAGAAAATCTCTTGAATCTCTGAGGCATCTATTATTTCCCCTTTAGCATTTCTGATTGAGGT
>CAUYRH010024660.1:0-12867 GCA_963574655.1 Perodicticus potto | reverse complement strand
CAGCCTCTGAGTAGCTGGGACTACAGGTGCCTGCCACACAGCTTCTGGCTGTTTTTAGAGATGTGGTCTCGCCCTTGCCCAGGCTGGTCTTGAACTCCTAGAGTGATCCACCTGCCTCAGTCTCCTAGAGTGCTAGGGTTACAGGCATGAGCCCCTGCATAAATTCTTAATAGTATTTAATTACATTGAACCTAGAGAAGGTTCTCAAAATTTGGCACAAGCACCTGTCAATGTATAAGGTATTTTCAGCATATGTATCATAATGAAGTATAAAGGGCAACTTAATGAAAGTATTAGAGGTGATAGGGAAAGTTTTCATATGGGAGGAAGCGTAACAGTCTAGCAAGAGGCATGGAGCCCGTACATGCTAGAGCAAGTTCATTCTGACTAACTAAACTGCATGTCTAGCAATTGAGATCTTCATATTTAAAAGCATGTGTGTCAGTTAAAAGTAACTCATTTTCCAGAATCTTTAAATAAAGATATTTAATATTAAAGAAAAATAAAGTAGCTCCTGCTCAGCCCTTCCTTACGGATAAAAATAAATAAATCACCACTTTCATATGAATTATGCATTTAACACACATCTGTAAAGGATCCCCTCAATGGTAAGACTTTGAACATATGGGGTTTTATTTGGACACTGAATCAATTTTCATACCTCTGCTGATGGAATTTAAAAAATATTCCTGGCTTTATTTAAAATGCCTGTCCTTGTCACGTAAAAACAAATGAAATCCTCTCTCAGATCTCTGCAGTTTTGTTACCTTCCATTTGTGTTCACTTTCCATAACTCACGTCTCAGCCCAGGTAGCCACGATAGAGAAATTTAAATGGCCCCCAGTGAGCTGAGCACTCAGATAGCATTGGGAATAAAGGGTAGAGAAATCATCAGGTTAATGAGGAAGCAAAAATGTGTGATGAGAACAGAGAAGGCTGGGATGGGTAAAGAACAGAGGAGACTGGAAAAAGGGGAGGGAGAGAGATGGGTATGGCACAGGAGATGAAATTATCTGCTATCTTCTAAGTTCTTTACCTCCATGGTTCACTTCATCTGTTCTCCCACTCAGTGAGGAATAGGCCATTTTACAGATGACAAAACTGAGGCTTAGGAAGGCTTTTTCCAACTCATGCACTGTGGCAAACTTGGAAAGATCCAGTCCCGAGTGTCTCTGGCTCCTGAATTCTTGCACTTTCCCTTTTAAGGAAATCTTGATGGTGAGTTTTGTAAAATCTTACTGGGGCCACTCCTCCCTGATAGATGACAGTGTACCTCTGCTTCTTAATGATATGCTCTATGTTGGTGAGCATCCGCGCCAAATGCTATAGTTTATCTGTGGTTTATCCTTGGGATCTGAGATAAGACATGAGACCACACTTCTTGTGAGGAAATGAGGTCCATGTCAGTGGAGGTAATCAATGACTGCTCTCCCGTAATGCCTCTGGATGCCACTGGGTGGACTTGAAATTCCAGAGTGCACTCATGGAAGTGTGCTCCACGGCTGACCACAGGGAGCAGGAGAGCCCTTCAGGTCCCTTCACATCTGAGCCCTTCACACACCTCAGAGGACATTCGTCTCATTTGCTTTCAGGCAGTTTCAGGAATGTGAAGGGACACTTGACAGTTGAAATGACAAAGAGCGGGCTGTGAAGTTCACCCACAGTTGTGACTGTGGACTCGTTCTTTTTTTTTGGAGACAGAGTCTCACTATGTCACCCTCAGTAGAGTGCTGCGATGTCACAGCTCACAGCAACCTCCAACTCTTGGACTTACGTGATTCTCTTGCCTCAGCCTCCCAAGTGGCTGGGACTACAGGTGCCTGCCAAAACACCCAGCTATTTTTTGGTTGTAGTTGTCATTGTTGTTTGTCAGGCCCGGGCTGGATTCGAACCTGCCAGCTCCAGTGTATGACTGGTACCCTGGCCGCTGAGCCACAGGTGCCGAGCCAGTGGACTAGTTCTTATGCATCTCCAAGACTCAGTTTCCAACCTTTAAATGGAGGAATAACAGTTCTTACCTTCTCTTATGGGCTGAATTGTGTGTCCCCTTCCCAATTTACACATTGAAGTCCTAACCCCAGTACCTGAGAATGGGACTGTATTTGAAGATGGGGGGGGCTTTAAAGAGGTAATTAAAGTTAAATTAGTCCACATGGGTGGGCCCCCCTCCCATCTGACTGGTGCCTTTATAGGAAGAGGAAATTTGCACACACAGAAAGGCACTGGGGACAGAGGAACGATCACGTGGGCATGGCAAGCAGGTGGCAGTCTGCAAGCAAAGGGGAGGAGGCTCGGAGTGAAAACAACCCTGCCGACTCTTTGATCTCAGATTTTAGCCTCCAGAACTGAGAAATAAATTTCTGTTGTTAAGCCACCCAGGCTGCGTATGCTTAATGACTCCAGAGGCGTTTCTTTGTGGTGGCCCCAGTGAACCAATTTGCCACTTCAAATGGCTGTTATAGGAATTTAGCATGTCAAAGAACATAAAGCACAAAGCGTGGTGCTGGGCACTCGGTGGACATCTGGCCTCTGCACGCTCCCCTCCGGCTCCCAGAAGCCCTGGGAGCTCCTTGATAGCTCCTTGTTCCCACCTCAGGGTTGCCAGCACACAGCAGGCACTCGGTGGTGTTTGCTGAACTGAGAATCAAACACAGCATGCAGGGATGGCCACCTCTAAACACGGAGGGGCTCCAGTCCTATTCTTTTCATTGTCCCTCTGGAGCCCAACCCAGGGCTACTCAGAATTTCCCCCTTCCTTATGGAACTTAAGGACTGAATTGCCCAGGGAGGCTACTCTTCCAACAAGAGCCGCCCTTTATTGGGCACTCACAATGGTTTGGATGCTGAAATTTTCCTAGATTATCTCATGGAAGTCTTCTAGCCACCCCTGGAGATACTACTATCGTTCCCACCTTCAGGAAACCTGGGTCTCAAGATGTTATGCACCCAGCCAAGAGGTCATGCCAAGAGTCAAGTTTGGGCAGATTTGGTCTCAAAATCCTTGTGGTCAACCACTCATCAAAAAGTACATGAAGTCTAGATTCAGCAGCTAATGAAACAATAACAACAACAGTAATAGATGCATTTTATTGGTTTGTTACAATGAACTAGCCATTGTGCTAAGTTGTTTATCAGCATCTTCTCGTTTAGTGTTCTGACAATCCTACAGGTAGGTATAATCTTTCCCCAAATGCTGAAACTGAGGCACCAGGGATTTGACAACTTGCCCAAGGTTGTATAGCTGATACCGGGTGGGACCAGGACGTGGACCTGAGGGCCTCTTCTCCTCGTGGCTGGGCTGGATGGATTATTACTGAGCATTCATCACGAGCACCCCTGTGCTTCTGGTATGTTCTAGCACCATAACCCTTCCCTGGGGAAGCCAGGGAGGCAGAGGGCTTCACGGGAGACCACATGGCAGGTGTGGGGCTGAGCTGTGACTTTCAGCATCACCAGACCCTGTCTCTTTGCTGTCCCCCATGTGTGCTTGTGTCACCCCATCCAGCCTTTTCTGAGCTCATTGCTGCTCCCTGGTGGCCTGGAGGACCTCCCTGCCCTGACAGGTGGAGCCTTCCCAGTGAGCTGCCCCCGAGTGGCCCTGTGCTTTTTTTCCTTATTATTGTGATTCTGTGATTCTTTCTGCCAATTGAGGACTCAGCAGCATGAGGATTAGGCAATTTTCTTGCCTCCTGTAATGTTCTTTCTCTGAATTGGTTCTTTTGAGACAATTATGTGAGGCCTTTGGATTGCTCCCGTAGGCGAGCTGAGGAAGCCGGATGGCACATCTGCACGTTCAGAGGGGTCTCAGGGCGTTTCCATCCCCTGTGTGGACTCACAGGCATGGAAAGGGGATGGCGAGACTCAGAGGAAGGAAGCCCTTCAGGCCACATCAAGGGTCCCTCACTGCAGATCTTCTATGTGAAAAGCACACATGACTCTCCTCTCCTCTTCTATGTGATGACCACCTAAATCTGCACGCTGCCCCTCCGAGGTGGGTATTATTATTTCCTTTTCTCACTTGAGGAGACTGAGGCTCGTGGAGGTGAAATAAAATCTCAGGTACCAAAGCAAGTGCCCATCTCTCTCTATCCATCACTCTGTCTTCTTCCTTTAACTCTCAGAATGTAAATCGCCTGTCTCCCCGTTCGGCACTTGCTTACACGCAACCTTATCTTTTATTTAACTGCTTTTGAGAGGCAGTGCCGTGTGTGGAGATTAGAAGGGTGAGCTTTAGAATCGGAGACATGTGGGTGTGAATCCTGTTCCAGTCTTCTTTGGCTGGGTAGTCAGTTAGCTGTTTCAACTTCGTGAGCTTGTTTTCCCTTTGTTTGGGCTCAGTAACCCACACCCTGAAACCTGACACATGGGCAAGCTGACCTAATGAAGCAGCCTCACGGACTCTCCAGCTGTTGCCCGCCCTGTTTCTCAATTCCCCCTCTCTGCCAAAGCACAGGGTGAAGTTGTTCTCTACACTTTTTTTTTTCCCCAGTTTTTGGCCAGGGCTGGGTTTGAACCCACCACTTCAAGTATATGAGGATGGCGCTCTACTCCTTGAGCCACAGGCGCCGCCCTGAAGTTGTTCTCTGAAGTTCCCTTTTCTCCCTACAGACCACATCTGCCAAAGAAGAACACAATTGGCTTCCCTGAATTTTCATTAACCAAACTCATATTGCAGAGGAAGAGACTGAAGCCTGTGGGCACACCTGGACAGACTTTTGTCACAAGCCATTGTCTGTCTGTCTTGGGGCAAACTGTGTTCCGGCCTGTTCTCCCGGTCCATTTACTTCCCTCTAAAAATCATTTCCTGTCCCTCAAATTGCCTTCTCCCCCCATCTCATTTTCCCCTATAAGGAAGGGCATATAAACACCTGCACCCCACTGGTCACTGGGTAATCATTCTCCTGCAATGCCTTCATGCTATGTGTGTAAAATAAAATTCTGTACGCCTATGCCTTTCTCCTCATCATGCGCCTTTTGTCAGATGATGTTCAGCGGAACCTCAGAGAGTGAAAGGGAAGTTTTCCTTTGACCCTTAGACATTTCTGCAGAATGGGGGTAAAAGGAGTGCTCATCTCACGGAATTCTTTGGGAGAGAACATAATGTGAAAGCCTAGTGCAGTGTAGCTGGCCTTGTCTGCTTTGGCTGGAATCCAACTTAGCCGTTTTTCCACTGTGTCCTTGGATACATTATGTGACCTTTCTGAGACTTGGTTTCCCTAACTCTAAAAAAAAATACTAGTATTACCTGTGTCACATGGACTGCTGTGAGGATTAGGAGGACAACTGTGAGTGTTCAGCACTGAACCTAGAGGTTATTTAATACTGTCAGGACACTGAGTACCATGCTGGGGATGTACCTAGGAAACTACCATGTGTTAAGGACTGACTTTTTATTCATATTTTAGCTAACTCCCGTAGCAACCCAAGAAGGAGATGCTGTAATTATGCTCTGTGTGTTTAGAGATGAGTCTCTGAGGCTCAGAGAAATGAAGTCACCAACCCAAGGAGGCACAGACAGGAAGCGGTAGAGCCCAGGTTGACTTCAGGTCCATTTGGCTCCAAAGATCTTGGACCCTGCAACACAAGGAGCTCTCACAGCTGGGTGAGGAAGAAATGGAGGGAAAGAGGGAGCCCAGGAGGGCTGTAGATGATATAAGAAGAGGCAGGTGCTGGGGCTACACCCTGTGTCTCAGAGGAGAGGACTGAAGTTACTCGGGGAAGCTGCCAGATTTGTGATACTTAAAACGCTTTCTTTTCCTTTATAGCCTATCAAGAGTTTTACAATTCCTTGACCTTCAGTGGATAGAGATCTAGAAACTTGGAGGAAGTATCTGGCTTTTAAGTCTCAATTGGAATCAGGAAGAAGGTGGTGCTTGGCAGGTTGTCCTCCTATATAGGAGATGTCTTCCTATGCTGGCCACCTGCCCAGTTACTCTCTCTGTCCCCTCCACACACCTGGCCTTGCTGTCAGCTCTCTCTGCACGTTGCTCCAGCCTGTTTTGTAGCTTTTTTTTTTTTTTCAGATTTTTGGCCTGGGCCGAGTTTGAACCCACCACCTCCAGTATATGGGGCCAGCGCCCTACTCCTTGAGCCACAGGCAACCCCAGTGTTTTGTAGCCTTAACGATGGCTGTGATAGCGTATGCAGAGCTGGTGGCAAAGATGACTTGAAGCCTGACTTGAAGCCAAGTATGCATGATTCCTGACTCTACACCCTTTCCATCAAACCACCTGGGAAGCGATGGCACCTTGAGCTGAAAAGAATAGATCAAGTGGCCAGCTAGGTGGGCACTGGGACAGGTGTTCCAGCTGTCATGACCAGTGACTTCTTGTGACTAAAGTTTCATAGATATAGAGATAGTTATCTCTTAGCCTGAGGTGCATCGAGGTCCCTAGAAAGAGTCCTGATCTATCTCAGACTGACACCTATGCTGGGAACTACCTGGGATGGCTGGCCAGCGGCAGATGCTCTGGGTAATGCAAAGCCTGTTCCTACTCAGTAGTGATGACACAGGGATAACCCTATTACAGAGCTTGCGATTTCACCAAGTGATGTCAACTTGCTCCCAGCCTTCTTACCACTCTGTGTCATCTGAAGCATAGGCAGCTCCCAGAATGCCCTGTGTGTCTCTCTCCACTGGGGCTCTGCACATGCTGGTCATCCTTCCTGGAGAACTCCTCCCAGCCTGCTGACCCCTAGTCACTCCACACAAGGGCTGGAGATATCTGGTATCATCTTCCAACTGGGGACTAATTTTAAAACCTGTGATTGGGTAATATATAGGGAAAAATGGAGAGATTCATTACTTTCCTGAGAGTACTATAAATCCTGAGTAACTTGATTTGATGTAAGATGCTGAGAGCAGGATGTGAGCATCTCTGAGACTCATAGTTGGACAACGGAAGTATGGAAATGGCTAGCACAGTTGAGGGCTCAGATAGCTCCTTTGGAGGGTGTTGTATATTGTCCCATATTTTAAGACTAAGACAAGGATTTGAATTGTACCCTTGAGGATACATATGTGAAACTCTACTTCTTTTGCTATTGATTTGAATTTTTAAAAATTGGATGGGGCTGACAATTAAATTTGTGCACTTGTCACCATTTGCTTATGTTGCTAGCACTGTACAAAGAGTTTGGTAACGTTTCTAACCTTGGTATATCAGTGTCTCACAGCTGCATTTGTGTCAAAGTGTGGTGGTGTTTGGCTGAATGGTGTTCATTATTGTCATTGAGCATGTTTGTGTGCCATCTCAGGATGTCAGAGCTTGAATTAAAGCAATGAACCAACATGAAATCTCTTTTTAAACTTGGCAAGAGTGGAAGCGAAATCAGGGGCATGTTAGTCCAAGTGTATGGGGATAATTCTGTAAAGAAAATAAATGGCAGTGTATAAATGGATTAAACATTTTTCTAAGTGGAGAGAACATGTTGCTGATGAAGACAGTTCAAGATGGCCTGTAATGACCAACACTGACAAAAACACTGCAAAAATTCATTGCATTGTGCATCAAAATTATTGGCTGACCATGAGAAACATAGAAGACAAAGTAAATGTTTATAGAGAAATTGGTAGGAATATCTTAACTGAAAATCTTGTCCAACAACTCATAGCTCTTGCATCACAACAACGCACCATCTCACACAGCACTGTTCATGAGGGAGTCAGAAAACAAATAACAGTATTGGAATACCCTCCTCATCTGACCTGGTCCCCAGTGACATTTTCTTTAAAGATAAAGGAAATATCAAAAGGGAGAAATTTTGGTGACATTCAAGACATTAAGGGTAATATGACAATAGCTTCAATGGTTATTACAGAAAAAGAGTTCCAAAATTGTTTTGAAAGGTGGCCTAGATGGTAGGTATCAATGCATAACTTCCCAAGGGGACTACTGCGAAGGTTGAACATATAGATGATACTTAACAATGAGGAACGTAGCACTTTTTTTAGAATGAGTTTGTGAACTTGTCAGCCCTTATAAGTTTTTTGGTGACAGGCATGGGGTCACACAGGGAAACTTTTTGAGATAATTCTTCATTGTGGCCCAGAGTTCACCTACAACGCCTTTGTAGAAGTTTCCGTAGTGCCATGGTAAAGAGCTTAGATTCTGAGGTCAGAAGAACTAGGCTAGAAACCCTCATTCACCACTCACAAGATTCTTAGTTGTTCTGGGCCTCATCTTTAAAATGGGTATAACAATACCTACCTTCTGGGATAATTGCAGGAAAGATCTGAGATAAGGTGTGTTAAATGCCTAGCTCAGCACTTGGCATGTGGTAAAGTGATCATTAAATATCAGTTATTGTTACTTTTTATAGTTTTAAGGTCTTAGGTGTTGGAATCTGCACAAATATGTGTTCCAAGAAAAGCTTTGTCATTTACCTGACAACTAAGGGCAAGTTAATTAACCACTCTGAACCTCTGTCTCTCTATTTGTGAAATGATAAAAACAACAACTCACAAGACTCTTGTGAATGTAAATGAAAGGTAAAACTTAAGTGCTGAGCAACCGACTAGAGCCCGAGTAAATATTCAATACATAATTGGTATTATTTTCCTTATTCTCCTGGTCTGGCTGGAGAAAGGTATTGTCTGCCTCTGTGGTTTTAGAAAGTACCAAGAGATCAGTAAATCCGTAGAAAACAAGCAAGCTGCCTGGTCTGTGTTCTTGACATTGTTTGAAAGCCCCCAAGAGAGAGGGGCTGTGAGGTGTCCCCATGGCAGCCTCTAAGGTGGCCTCTGTAAAATACAGAGCATGGTCCTTTTGCAGCAGATACCTTGGTGCGAGGGGGCGGGTGCTCAGGGGACAGGGAATGGTCATTGGTTTGAGTGCACAGGAGGGAAGACTGGTTTGAGGAAATTCTGTCCCATTTTCCTGTTGTTTCCCAGGCATTCAAGGCCCAATAGTCACTTTTAAGGAAAAGAAAAGTCTTACCAGGGAATGGAGAGTCCTGTCAGGAAGAGCAAAGCCCCAGTGTCAATATAGACTGAGTGTCTACTGCATTCCCTGTCAGCCGTTTATGGATGAGGGCACATGGGGGAGTGAGGTTTATTTTTTCTTAAAGGGCACAGACCTAACAATCCTACTCCAATGAGATTATTTCTGAAATGCACTTGAGGATTCGGTCTTTATAGCTCTACATCTGAATTGTCCTGAGGGTATTGGGAAGACTCTGTGTGTGTGTTGTGTAAACCTGGTTATTTTCAGTTTTTGCTCCCTGGAGCCTTTCTTCTCTTGGCAGGAGCCCTCTGGGCCACTTGGCGCATGGTTGCTGGTCCTTATCTACAAAGAGCTGTCAGTCATTTCAGAAGGGTCCTTCTGCCATCTCAGGGTAGTCGGATCCAGGAAGCTCCAGAGCAAAATTTGAAAATGGGAAACAGCCTTAGATACCCCACAGGTTCTTTATCTGACGTGCTTTCAGAAACTGCTTAGGTGGCTTCTGCCACAGATGGTGAGGACAGCACTAATGATTGTGAGAGGACAGTGGGTTTTCCTCCTCCTCACCCCAAATAGGAGGCAGTTCAATGACTTTGAACTGAGCTTATTAGAGTCAAATGCATTTATTAAGAGCTATCCTACAAGAGTTTGAAAACAGCGGAAGGGAAGCCAGATTTAAATGAGCTACGTTCAAGGGAGTACAGCGGACAATTTCATAATACAAAACAAAATCTCACAGCCCAAGGTGTCAACATCAAGGATCTGAAATCTTTATAACAGCATTAATGGTGATGACTCATTTGTTTGTTCACTCAACACACATTCTTTGGATACCTACTTTGTGCCAGGCCTTGTTCTTGGCACTGGGAACAGGGTCATGTTCTGACCTTTGAGGTCCAGCAGGGAAGACAATCTTTCAACAAATGAGTCCTCTAATAAATGTATTTACAAGGCAAGTTCATTGGTGTTCCAAGATTGCATAAAAGGGAAGCATGTCTAGGTTGGAGGTTGAAGGAAGTAACATCTAAGATGAAATTTGCAAGGTGAATATGAGCCAGGTGGATGAGCGGGGGTGGGTGGATGGAGAAAAAGGAAGAACATTCTAGGCAGAGAAAACAGCCTTTGGAAAGGGGCGACTCAGCATGTGAAGTTAAAGGAAGAGGAAAAGACACGTGTAGATTTTGAATGTTTTTTTGAAAGCAAATAAAAGGCATGAAAAATCTTCTAAAAAATGGAGAATTGGTTTGGGTGTGGTGTCTCATACATGTAATCCTAGCACTCTAAGAGGTCAGGGTGGGAGAATTGCTTGAGTTCAGGAGTTCATTACCAGCCTGAGCAAGAGTGAGATCCTGTCCCTATTAAAAACAGAAAAATTACCTGGGTGTGGTGATGTGCATCTGTAGTCCCGGGGAGGACTGGCAGGGGGAATGGGAGGTCAAGGCAGGAGGATGGCTTCATCCCAGGAGTTTGAGGCTGCTGTGAGCTATCATGAGCTCATGCAGTACCACTGCACTCAGACCCGGGCAACAGAGCCAGACTCTGTCTCAAAAAATGAAAAAAACTCCTCCTTCCCATCCCTCCCTTGCCCCTTTTTATGAAAATATTTCAAATTGTATATAAAACCAGCACATTGTACCCCATGATTGCATTATTGTACCCAGCTATGATTTAATAAAAAAAGAAAAAAATGAAAAAAATCTTAAGAATTAACTGGAGAGGGGTAAGAGTGGAAGCTAGAAAGCTCAATCGTGGTCCTGGAGAGATAGGGAACAACCTACCACGTGGAAGATGGTGATGGAGAGAAGTGGACACACTCAAGAGGCATTCATAAAGTAAAATCCCTAGGAATAAAACTAAAGCTGTGTGATGACTACAGATATACATGGGTCATGTATGAGGTAGCTCCAACCTGGGAACCACAGAGAGTCAGGAAAAAATGGGCAGTGAGCTTCAAAAGAAGCATTTACTAATGCTTCACCTGTACCCTTCTAAGATGCACCATAGGTGTGGTACTAAATGCAGAATATAAAGGTCTTAATACAATAACTAAGAAAATACCATGAAGGCTATGTTAAACAGTTTGATGAAAATATTTCAGATTGTATATGAAACCAGCACATTGTACCCCATGATTGCATTAATGTACACAGCTATGATTTAATAAAATAAAAAGTGAAAAAAACAAAAAGTAAAATCCACAGGAATCAATGAGTAGCGAGTATTAGGGAGTGAGAGGAAGGGGATATTGTGGATGATTACTGGGTTTATTGTGAGATGATGGTGAAGTTATGGTGGCATTGCCTGAAGATGGATGATACCAGAATGAGGGGGCAGGGGCAGAGTTGGAGGCCAAGAGCCCAGCTTTTGTCAGATTGAGTTTGAGACACATGAGAGACACACAAATGCAGGTGGTGGGAAACACAGTTCTGTCTGAAACAGGGAGGAGCAAAGTCCAAATGCCTGGACTGGAAATGCCAGTGAGGGTCCATCAAAATAGGGCATTTGAAACCATGGGAGGGTTTTTGTGACATCACCTGAGAGGGAGCAGAGTCTGAGAGAAGGATCTCAGGACTGGGGGCAGAGGAAAGATATGGGGGAGGAAATTGAGAAGGAGTGCCCAGAAAGACAAGACAAGAACCACGAAATGAGTGTCATGGAAGCCAGGAGCAAAGTGCACCTGGAATAGAAGTAACAGGGGTCGTCTGTGCCATAGCGGTAGTAACAGTAGAGTTATTAGTAGGAGGAGGAGAAGAGAAAGAGTGGACATAGTACTAACAGCAGCAGCCATAATAGGTATAGTAACGAATGTAGTGGTGGTAGCAGGACTAGTAGAAGCAAAAGAAACAATGACAAAAGGGGTAACTGCATTAGAAGGAATAGTACTAGCAGATGTGGTGGTGATAGCAGCAGTAGCAGGAGTGATAATGGTCATAGAGCAGCAGTGATGGTAGTGGTGAATGCATCACCAGCAGGAGTGATAATGGTTGTAGAGCAGCAGCAGTGACGGTAGCAAGAAATGCATCAGCTGCAGCAGTAATAATGGTAGCAGCAGCAGAAGCAGTGATGGTAGTGGTGAATACATCAGCAGCAGGAGTGATAAAGGTAGTAGCAGCAGCAGCAGTGATGGTACTGGGAAATGCATCAGCAGCAGCAGCAGGAGTGATAATGGTCATGGAGCAGCAGCAGCAGTGATGGTAGTGGT
This sequence comes from Perodicticus potto, assembly GCA_963574655.1. Taxonomy (NCBI): domain Eukaryota; kingdom Metazoa; phylum Chordata; class Mammalia; order Primates; family Lorisidae; genus Perodicticus; species Perodicticus potto. The sequence goes on along the minus strand of CAUYRH010024660.1, from coordinate 723 downwards.
GAATACATCAGCAGCAGGAGTGATAAGGGCAGCAGCAGCAGCCACATCAGTAATAATAACTATGTAGCAGCAGTAGGAGCAATAGTGGTAGCAGTAGCTGCAATGGTAGTAATAATAGCATCAGCAGGAGTGGTAATAATAATAAATGGTCAGTTATTATTTGTTTTATCTGCTCCTATAAAACAAACTGAGTCACATGACAACTCTATGTCATAGGAAGGAGGACAGGCATCGTTCCCACTTACAGACAAGTCAGTATCTTACCATGATGGGGAAGACAGCAACAAGACAAAAAACAAAATTCCAGCCCCCTGAATGCTCATTAAGTCTCATTTTTCCTGGTTATATTCTTGGCATAATGAGTCAGAAATTCCATGGTGTTTCCCCCTAGAATGTAACTTCTTGAAGGCAGGGCTCTGTCTCTTTTGTTCACTGATGGATTCTCAGTGCTTTGAATGGTGTCTGGTGCGTAGAAGGACTTGAAAAATTACAGAAAATGATGGATCCATGTGGAAGAATGAATGAATCAAGGAATCTTCCTTATAACTTGGTTGTAACATTAGGAAAACTTTATTGTTTCTTTTTTTTTTTTTTTTAAATACATGTATTTTATTATTCTTCATTACATTATTTCCCCACCCCCACCCGTCCGTGATAAGACAGAATTGATTTACAGAAAAGAATACAGAAAACACCAAAGCTCCTGGTAGTGGGAGAGATTTC